>BQNB010073427.1:8419-32119 GCA_026074375.1 Tanacetum coccineum
ACTCTTCCATCATTAATGGTAGCTTGTTGCCTAGGGTTTGACGAATTCCTCAGCTGGTTGTTGGTAGTAGGATAGCGAGATGTGATGACGGCTGATAGGAATGACATCATATGGTTGATGGTATCAATGGGATCATCACCTTGCTTGAACACTGGAACAGTTAGACCTAAGTCTAATTAGGGAAATTCAGTTTGTTGTTGTTATTGGTTAACTGTGGAAGCATATTCCAATTGAGGGATGGATGATGGTGGAGAATAAACATTGTAGTGAACTGATGATTAATAATCATTGGATGGATATGTGATTGACATAGGTGTTGATGATTGATTGTTTGAGTATTGTTGAGACTGATAAGGTGATTCGTACTATGGAGACAGATATAGTGAAACTTGTGGTTGAAATTAAGAGTTTTGGTATGAGTTTTGATGAGTTTGATAAGGTTACTGGGTCATCTGATGGGTTGCAACCAAAGCAAGCGGATCGGAATTACGTTCATGCATTAAACGAACTTCATTTGCATAAAATTTGTGTTGTCCCAAGTAAGCATGAAGTTTATCAACGTTAGTTGTGTGCAAATCTCTAACCAGTTTGACATCTGTCACAAATTTGCTCCACTCAGAAGGAAGTGAATTTAAAAAATTGGTGTTTACTTGAAATTGTTCCAGTTTCACATTGTATATGTTCATGTCATTGAGTAGCAGTGAAAATCTCAAGTAGAAGTCACGTAATGTTTTTCCCTTATTATAAGCAAACTTATCGAATTCATCATATAGTTTGCACTCTCTTTACTGTTTTGTCAATGAAGTTCCTTGCAAGAGAAGTTGAATCCATTCCCAAAGATCCTTGCCGATTCGATGATTGCTAACAAGTGCATAGATCTCATGTGGTAAACCTTGAAGAATGATATTTGTTGCCTTGACATCACAATCAGCTTGAATTGCATCCGTAGGAGACAATTCAGAGTATTTTCTTGGCTCTGTCATATCCATTCTATCAATCAAGAGGCCCAGAAAGAGTGACAATTTTGAACGGATTCAAGAATCATTCCGTCTCAAGTTGTCTATTCCTTAATGATAAGACTCTATTATGCTTTCCATGAAGTCATACATATCCTTTTCCCACATAGGTGGAACGAATTGTTAGCACCCGAAAGAATCGTTTTGTCAGCAAGAGTTGTTATTGAGAAATTTGTATGTTAAAAGATTACTTGTTTGATCAAACGGTTATTGAAAGTAATTGTGTTATGAATTATCTTTTGTTTGTTTTATGTCTTGAAACTTATACGGGATTTTAAAATTCTTGAAAAAACCGAGAAAACAATTTAATGTTTCACAAGATTTTACAAGTCAAAGAAATAAACCGTATAATTTTTTGTTTTAGCAACTTTGTGTGTTTTAACTTTAGTCCAAATGAAGTTTCAAATTCGGTTCACAAAAACTGCTAATTAGGTTAACACTGAAAACTGCTAATTAGGTTGACAATGGAAACTGCGAGTTCGGTGACACTTGGAAAACTGCGAGTTCGGTGAAGCCTTAAACTGCGAATCCGGTGAAACTTGCAATTCTGCGAATTCAGTAAACTCTAAAACTGCTGCGAATTCGGTGAAGCATTCGAAATCTGCTAGTCCGGTGAACTCTTAGAAACTGCGAATCCGGTGAAACCTTCGAAACTGCGAATCCAGTGAAACTTAACACGCTGCTTATCCGGTGAACACTAAGACGAAACACAAAAACACAAAAACACCAAAAGACACATTTTTGATAGATTTTTCCCAAATTTTCTTGTACAACTAGTATTACTAAACCTATAGGACCCTTAAAAATGTAAACTTTATTGTTTTTAAGCCAAAAAAATTAAAATAAAGAAAAGGAATTTATAAGATTTTTTGAACAATAAATTTGATAAAAAATGATGTTTTTCTTTGATCCAAAGCTAACACACCTATATCCAAAGATACTAGATCAAATTTACTTAAGTAAATGATCCTTTAGTGTATGTTTGACTTCGAAAATAAAAAAAATGAGATGATGCCACGATTTAGAAAAGACCACGAGTAAGAAGAAGATAAAACAACACAAAAACTAAGCAAATCACTCCATGGCTCTTGATACCAATCGATGAATATCTAATAACATACTTGATAAGGGAAAGAGAGGTGTTTCTAGAGAGAGAGTGGTTGGATGAATACTTTAGAGAGAGAAAGTAAACATGAAAGGAAAATGCATTAAGTGTATATGTAAAATGAACAACCAACACCCTTTCCATAACATGGAAAGGGTATTTATACCTCCTATGGCCGGTTAGGGCCTTGGCTTGCTTGTGCTTTCCATGGGCCTTGGGCTAACTAGACTAGTAAGTTTCCAAAAATAACTAAATGAGCTATCTAATGATATCTATGGAAGTGACCGACACTTTGTATTCCCTTAACAGTTTCCAGCCAGAGTAGTTCCCTATGTAGGTAATGGTGGGTATGATCCCCCACCTGTTTTCACCACATTAGTATGATCCACCAAAGGACTTTGCACCTCCATCGCCACATGTGCATCATTGAGATCCTTATCCTTAACTGCCTCTATGTTTGAAACATTCGCATTCTTCTCCTTAACACCTCTCCCTCCCTCACTACCTTGTTGGCTCAAGAAGCCACGCTCTATTCACCAAAAAACCTTCCTCAACAAGCAGCAACTTAATTCAAACCAAATAGACAATCACAAAAGCCAAACCAAGAAGGATAATATGATGAAAGTAAAGAAACAAACACAAGCAGTATGATCAGCCCCAAAGTAAAGGCACGACGCACCACCAAACCCTAACGGATAAACCAAACGCAACCCTAACCAAGTATAACCAGAACTAAGAATGAACAAGGAGTTATGATTAATCATTGATTAAATAGCAACACGATCACTATAATTAATGGCCAGAGTGAGAGAAGAGCACGCTTAGAACCCAAAAAAGGATGCAAAGCCAAAACCATAATCACAAAGTAATCAGCGAGTGCAGAGAAAAGTTACTAAAAGTTAATGCTTAAACTCACAAAACCACGTCAAAACAAGGATCAAAGGATCAGAGAGAGAGGGGAACGATCAGATTAAGATGGTATAAGGGATTCGGTAGTACACAGATGTGCGGTTGAAACCCTAACAAAACAAGCAAATACCATGATCCCTAATTGTTAGTACCCTACACAGACCATAGAATGATATATCTAAGGATAAACAAACAAGAAGAGATTAGATTTTGAATGATCGAATGTGTTTTTGAGGGTGGCCAGAAATCTCTAATTGAGAGAGAAAACTAGGGTTTTTTTGTTTCTACCTTGTCATGATTTTCATTCTCTTGCTTGTCGATTTTATGTTTATGCACTATAGGACTTTTGCTAGAATTTGTGCGCTAATTTGGGAAAAAAATATACATTGCATATAGAATTAGATCTCTCTCTTTACATTGTTATGTCAACAACTTGCAAAATGTTATAAAACTTATAACTCACTTAGAAATAAGAACTAAGTTAGATAGTCAAGTTTTCTTGTAAGTATTGTTTTACACAATCATCATAGTTCATAATGTGTTCCCACTATTTATATGAACTAAAAAAGAACCATTTAAGCTTTATAAACATGTAGTGTTTGCATAAGTTTCTAACAGTGTATAAAAATGGCTAGGATTATTGCCTCACATAAAAAATATGTGTATAATAACAAAGTTGCTTTTCACACGATACAACAGAGAAGGGATATTTACACTTTTTGGCTCGGATAAGTATTAAAAGAACACTTACCATAAATCTTTGATTTGTTTTCTTTCTACGAGTGAAACGTGAGGGCTTAAGAAGATATTGAGTAATGAATCAACTCATTATTCAAAATATGATTGTATTCAGAAATTCGATCTCTTTGCTTGTTTTGAGTGTGAACACAAAATCAGACATATTATTTGCTTAGAACTACGGATATATCAAATCACAACTTAAATTTACGGCTCTAGATATTATTCTAATTCTACATGCTTACTCACCTTCGGTTAAACAAGAAAATGATTTTGTCCTTTTCCAATATGACAAAAGAATATGACTCAGTTTGCAACTCATACTTGCAATAAAGACGTCATATTGAATCTACGTGTTCAAATGGTCGTGTTCCAAACCATACTACATGAAAATTACTAAAATACACATCGAAGTAGGATTGACAACTTGAATATTTCATCCTAATTACTCAAGTAAATTATTTTGCAACGCAATATAATTAGTCGTATCAAAAAATCAAAAAAATTCGAGCTTTCCAACAACATAATTTGAACTCACTCATCTCACTTAAACATTCATTATGCAACGGATTAGAAGTAGTGTTCTAACTCCTATATTTCCTTTCTATAAATTCAAATACTACCACTCCACACCTTTCACAAAATTAAATCATCCACTCCCTCAATATCAAAGTCTCAGCCAAAAGAAATCGTCTCAAGAATGTTTAGCATAGTCTTAGTGATCATCGTCGTTTCTCTCATTATGCTTCTCTACCCGTTGATCAAGTTTTCACATGGAGAATTGTATTTTGTTTTAGGCCTATATGTATTTGTTATTTATCATCTTCTTTATATCACATTATGCATTGAAATTAATGGATTATAATAATACGTTGTTTATTTAATTTCTCTATTAATCTAACTTTGACTCTAACTTTGACTCGAGGTTAACAACAGGACCACGTGTCTCTAAATATGAAACCCATAATTCCATTTATTCTCAATGGATACACGCTTCTTGAAACTGAGTAAATTCACTTCCCTTAAAAACGAGAACTAAAAATAAACTGTTTTTTATCAACCAGTAGGACGGATCCCTCCAAAAGGGATCCGGCCTGCCTTGGGCAAGGGATCCGTCGATCTATCAAACAGACCTAGTTTTTGCTTCTTCAAATCTCAACAAACATCCATTCCAAAATAATACCAATATGTTCAAAAAGCTAAACACAATAACATAGCCTCAACAATTTGGATTGCTCACCGGAGTTTCTAAATATTTACCTTGCAACGCAATTGGTAAATCGTTAAACTAAATTCAAGCAAATTTACAATATATGTAACTTCGCTTGTGTACGTTCAAAGTCCTTTCATCGAAAGTAATCTATGGGTCATAACATCAATCGATGTCTATTTACACCTTACCAAACGAGCATGATTTTCTTTTTCATTCTTAACAATTTCCACCAAATATAAGTTGCATACAAATGTTGGTAGAGTGTCACAAACACTTCGTAAAAATCCTTTGCACAGATTGAAATTGTCATTTTATATATTTCAACTTCCAACCCTCGCTTAGGAAAGCAGGATGTTTTATGCCTAAGAAATCATCCCTTAATTACTCCTCATGCCACTCCTCATGCCAAAAGGTTGATAAAGGATAATATATATCCTTTACATTACACTATCCTCGTAACATGAACTGTTATGCTACAAGAGATGTCATTACTCCTTGCTTGCGAAGTTATTTTAATTATAGGTTATTATAATAGAAAAATAACCTACTTCAATGTCTTTCATGTGCATAAGCAAATTTGTCTCATTTATTATGACATTCTATTAAAGATCGTTTAAGACTCAGATTGTTTAGATCTAATCTAGGATTATAAACATCAAAGATAAATATTACACAGCGGAATAATAATAATAAGAACATCAAGGTTTTTCTTTATTCATCACAGCCCCAAATGATTCTTGAGGCTAAACACTAACTAACTATTAGCTAAATAACTATTAACTAACTAACTACTGTGTACACACACGCACACATTTACTAGACTCTCATTGGGAGAGCTCTATGTTTCTGGATGCACTATACCAGATGCCTAATACCCTTTATATATATAGGGTTTACAAGAAAACTTATGTGCACTAAAGGAAGCTATCTTTGATATCTTTGACTTTTCAATGCATATCTTCATGGAAATCTTCCAGCTTTAATTCTTCCATATGTAGAATACCAAAGTGTCAGATTAAGCCCTTATTGTTTCATTCGTCTTTATTTGAGCATATGTAGTTTCGTAATCATCAAATCAATAAACCCAACAATCTTCCCGTATTTGATATTACAAAACTATCTCTATGAATGAAACAATCTTTAATGCTTTCCTTTGACTTAAGACTTCCTTGAACATGCCACCACACATAATAAGCTGCAAATCAATAAACCTGTAATCTTTTTCCATTTTTTGGTAATAATCAAATAGGGGCTTCTGAAGATATGCAACTTGGATCATAACAGCTACAAATCATATACCACAACTACTAATCCATCCTTCCAATGACTTAAATTGCCCACCATTACGCATAATAAGAAAAATGAATCTGAGCAGTAGAAATATAAACTAGCAGTAGTAATAATGATCATCCATAGTAACGAAACACTTCCCCTCAAGTGGTGCATGTAGATGGTTAAACATGTCAATAGTAAGCTTCCCCTAAAACCCATATGTTAACCATTTTGTGAATCTTCAATTCTGTAGGCTCTATGTAATAATTACTAATGAAGAAAAACTAAGTATAACCAACTTGATAAAGAAGTAGAATAACCAAAACTTGTATCTTATATCTTGTACTATCCACGTGACGTCAAACTCATAAATAAATCTATGAAATATAAGTAGATCGCAACCTCTTGACAAAAATCCTCATATCTATAGGACCACATAAACCAAAGTGATAGCAAATGTGAGCATTGAGAACCATAAGTTAGATCACATACATTTTCTAGATTCATCAAGTCTTCATCACATCGTTTCTAAGCATGAACAAGTTATCTTCAAAGTGTAACCCTCACTTTAAGATATGATAAGAACACGTATCCGAAAAACTCCACTTCAACGTCAAATAAGGCATAAACAATCTTCTTCGTAACCAATTAATCCAAGAAATACGAGCCTTTAAACGTTTAAGAACAAATAAACCAAAATCCAAAAACCTTCTTCGTGTGTGTGTCATCCGATAACCAAAACTGCCCTTTGTCTAATATCAGACATAACTAGCAGTAGAAACCAAATAGCCAGAGCAGTATTAACATTTACCTTTGGCAGTAGAAACGTGCCTAATCAATTGTAATCAGTAACCTCAGTCGACATATCTTTTTCTTTGCATTTGTTCGAATAAAACTTGGGATGAATGGTATGTATTTATAACAAAAAAATAGATGTAACCCTCTTTTGTTCTCCACATCAGAAGCACAGCTAAGGCCCAACATTACTCGTCCAAATCATAGCACACACTTCTTCTTTTATCATCTGTGGTAGTAGTAACGAGTTAACAATGGCAGCACAAACCTTGTACTACTAATCCACGAACAATAGCAACAACCATGATCTTTAGGGTTTTTATCAAGAGGATTAGAGATCGATTAAGATACAAACAAAGTATATAATCTGCTTTTATTGAATTTATGCACGGATTCTAGGATTATAAACATCAAAGATAAACATTACACATCGGAATAATAACAATAAGAACAATGATGTTTTTCAAGGTTTTTCTTTATTCATCACAGCCCTAAATGATTCTTGAGGCTAAACACTAACTAACTATTAGCTAAATAACTATTAACTAACTAACTAATGTGTACACACACGTACACGTTTACTAGACTCTCATTGGGAGAGCTCTTTGTTTCTGGATGCACTATACCAGACACCTAATACCCTTTATATATATAGGGTTTACAAGAAAACTTAGAGTACTAAGGAAGTTATCTTTGATATCTTTGACTTTTCAATGCATATATTCATGGAAATCTTCCAGCTTTTAATTCTTCCATATGTAGAATACCAATGTGTCAATTAAACCACTGTTGTTACTCTTCGTCTTCATTTAAGCATATGTAGTTTTGTAATCATCAAATAAATAAACGCAACACATTCATTAGATCATGCAATAAGCCATCTAAACCAAACAACCTTATATCCCAAATTGATGCATATTGTTTGCTCTCTATATTTCAACACATCTTTGTTGATTTTTTTTGTTTAACATGATATGTTAATCACCTTAGTTGTAATACATTTAGTTAAGATGCATTAGGCTAATTATTAATAAGACAAAGCTAATTATTATCATTGTTACTCTTCGATAGGCTAATGTATGAATATAAATTTTCCTAACATGAGAATGAATACTGGAGAACTTATTGCACTAGAAACTCAATTTGACCTAATGGTTGAATTGCTTCTAAGAGAGAAGTTGGGTATGTGGAATCACTAGTAAAAATAGTCGTGTTTAGCCTTAATTGAGCACCACTAGTAATAGTCTCATATTAATTCTTCGACATAAAAAATCTCTATTCCTATGTCTGCCTAGAGTAAGTTTACAATGGTGATATTTTTCCTCGCCTTAGGAATACTAATCAAACAAGTAGTAAATATAAGTTTTCTTTCGTTAGTCAATCAAGTCTATTAGGATTGCTCATACATGCTCTTGATTACATGTTCTTGTTTGATATGATTAATTGTCTTGATGCTATCTTGGTGTGTGATAACTATTTGATTAATAGCCAAATTTGTAAACCTTGGAAAGATTTTGTCTTTATCATGCTTTTATGCTTATATGTTTCATGCTACTAGAGTTAAAGCTTAAGCATAGTTTGCATGAATTTTTCATCTTGCTCCTTATATGACATTGTTACATGATTTATTTGCTACTTGTGCACTTATATTATGTGATGCGTATTTTATTTTAAAATATATCTTGTTCAAGTTTTAAATTTATAAAACTCGATTCACTTGACAAACGCACTAACGGGCAGAGAACCCGATCGTGAGTAGTGTAGAAATGGTAAATCCGAGGTCATCCCAAGAGCTAAGTGTTATAAGTTTTAATTTAAAATTGTCACATTTTGAGAATGGTTTTAAGATTGATTTTGAGTGTTAATACAAATAAACCGATAAAAACGCTTATTTCATTTTACGATCTTTTCATGTTTTGTTGATAACAATTAGTAAAATATACATGAAAGTAAACTACTTAAGCCAACACATAAACATTACATTTCTATTTTTAGCATTACATTGATTTGCAAGTAAATTATGCAAACCATTATTTTCATCCTGGATGACATCATTATTTGCAGCATATCTTAGAGTAATCTTATAAGATTACACATGATCTCTCAAGATTTTGCAAATCAAAATTCAGATTTAGTTATTGTGCGTCGGTTCTGTTGATATATACTGGCCGGTTCTGTTCTGCAACAGAACCAGCCTACAGTAGAATTTTTGGCTATAAATATCAAGCCATTTCTCATGCTTTACTCACCCCTTTCTAGCTTAAAATCCTCTAATCTACTGATCATTCTCTTCATTCTTTCATAGTTTCATTTAGCATTTTGTAGGTAATTTGCTTCAAAGAAGAAATTACCAAACACCCCTTTGAGACGATCAAGTTCCAAGAATCTTGTTTCGCATCTCCATAGCATCTTCAAGTTCACATTGCTGAATCTTGTACATCATTTAGTAGTTGTAGTTGTATTTATCATCATTTTAAATCAAGTGTAGTGTTGTTGGGTTGATTCTACCGTGTGAAGAATCCGGTATTTAGCTTTATACCGTTAAAAGGTGTAAGCAACGTTGTGAGGCTTCTCCGCCGGTTAAAGGAGATTGGTGACTAGTGTATATGAACACTACCTGAAGCACTATGAATACTTGTGTCTTGGTTAAATCTTTTTAACTCTTACTTTTACTTGCTTTACTTATCATTTATCAAACATCAATATTGTACAAACTTTACATAAGAACATAACAAAATTTTGAAAAAGTACTTGAAAAATATTCAACCCCCTTCTATTTTTAAACATTGAGATTGACAGGAAAGTAAATATACGATTAGTAAAAGTAATAGAAAATATCAGGGAGAAAGGCGTGCTAGCCTAGCCTTTTCCTTACTAGCTTTATAACTACTTTTTCCTTTGCAATGTTACACTATGGTTTTATTAGTGGTTTCTAAAGTCGACAGACTTGAATAGATATCTTTAGTCTGTCCTATAATTCCCGTGATCCCAAATCCACTGAAAGTCATGAAGGTAGGGCAACCAAGTGATAGTGATTAATCCCAACTATCTCAAAAACTAGTCTAATAACTTATAATGAATTTTTAAACCCTCTCTGAAGAGTCCTGTGCAATTTAAGTTAAATATTAATTAATATAGGCGGTAACATGGTATTCCTACACTAAGGGATATGGTGCCAAACCTACACGAGTTACCAAAGTTAATCCCATGTTCAATTGGTAATCTAATAACAGGATTAACATGATTTAAACTACCAGCAATACTATTATTACATCACTAAAAGCACTTGATGAATCCTTTTCAAGTCGTACTCATGTCAGGAAATTCTTGAGGGCTCTTTCCACTAAATGGCGTCCGAAGGTTATGGCAATAGAAGAATCCAAGGACTTATCAACACTACCTCTAGACGAGCTTATCGGTAATCTAAAAGTTTATGAGGTTGTACTTGAAAAGGACTTGGAGATCTTTAAAAACAAGAAAGAAAAGTACAAATCACTTGCTCTCAAGGCAAGAAAAGTCCAAAGTGAAGAAGAAGCAACCTCTTCGGAGAGCAATGATGAAGAATACGCCATGACGGTAAGATATTTCAAAAATTCTTTAGGAGAAGAGGCAAGTTTATTCGTCAACCTCATGACGACAAAAAGAACTTCTGGAAAGTAAAAGAAGACAAAAAGGAGAAGGATGATCAAAGATGTTTCAAGTGTGGAGATCTAAATCACTTCATTAGTGATTGTCCCAAACACTCCTTCAGTGATCAAAAGGCGTTCATTTTTGGGTGTTGGAGCGATAGTGAAGATAATTCCAAGAAGGAAGAAATATGTCTCATGGCAATTGACAGCAATGAGGTATTATCTGACACTCCTTAATATAGTAGTTCATCTTTAGATAATGATTCATGGAAAAATGAGTATGATAAACTATACAAAATTAGTCTTAGGATTATCAACAAAAACAAACAACTAAAAGAAAAAAATGAAATACTAAAAAAAGGAGGCATTTAAACATAAAACAAAAGTAGAACAACTAGAAAGAAATAAAGAGATTAGCCTTGAATGTGAGTCATGTGTCAACCTTTAATCTAAAATTAGCTCACTAACCTTAAAACTGGCTAGCTTCAAAAATATAGTTCCTATTGCAAAAAATGCTTGAAATTAAAACCACCACAAGATAAACATGATAAGATCCAGCAGATGATTAAGCTTCTACTAGCCAATACTAGAAACCAAAAAGTATTAAGTCTAAAAATAAACACATGCTCTCGTAAATCGGTTGTCACCGGTTCCCTCTGCAAGAGAACTGGCAAGTTTATACGAACTGAACCGACCCTCTGTAGAAAATTCAAAAAATGCAAAAAAAAAATTAGGAACCAACATTTTAAAGAAAAATAACTCCATGTTAATAACTAGAGGCCTACTTTAAACATTTCTAATAGTGTCAAACAACCACCAATCTTAAAACTAGGCCAAGGGGTTGGAAAAAGTAAAATCCAAACACACCCTAAAATGCCCCATAGAAACTCCAACACACTATATCCTAAAAGCAACTATCATCAAGTTGGTTGGAACTATAGAACACAACAATAATATCAGTTCTAACCTACTATGTTTAATCAATGGGGTCCTTGTCCTCCATATCCACATATGAGTCAACCAAATGGTATGCATCACTTTAACGGACCCATGAGATATTGAGGACCAAATGCTTGAGTTGGCTTATAAATTCAGGTATGTCTAAAAGTAAAACTTGAACTGGATGAATGGATCAAAGATAGTGGATGCTCAAGACACATGACGGGCAACAAATATCTTTTCTCATCATACAAGACTATAGGTAGAGGTAATGTGGTGTTTGGTGGAAACACTAAAAGCAAGATCATCAAAAAAGGTACAATCACTCATAACTCTCTCACTATTCATGAGTGATTGTACCTTTTTTGAGTGATTGTACCTTTTTTGATGATCTTGCTTTGATGATCTACGTAGAAAATTTAGGATTTAACTTACTTAGTATAGAACAAATATGCGATAAAAATTACAAAGTGCTATTTAGTGAAACCGGTAGTAAAATAATTAAAGACGGCATTACCATAGGAAGAGGAATTAGGAAAAATGGTCTTTACATAATGAAAATGGGAAACTCTCCAAAAGATAGTCCTTTTGTCTAACCTCAATAGATGATAATGATCCTACCTTATGGCATCAAAGATTGGGTCACGCTAATATGCGACTTATACTATTGCTATTATCTAAAGAGCTTGTTAGGAATTTACCTAACCTAACATTTGAGAGTCATTTTTGTGATTCCTGTAATATTAGAAAACAAGTACACACAAGTCATAAATCTAAAAATACGGTTTCAACCAATAAATGTCTAGAACTTTTTACACACTTTTTGACCGAGCGACCGTACCCAAAGTTACGAAGGAAACTTCTACACTTTGGTCATCGTTGACGACTACTCGAGATATACATGGAAAAAAATTTTAAAACACAAAAATGAAGCGTTTGACCATTTTTAAATATTAAGTAAAAAGATTCAAGTTCAAAAGGGTTGCCGTATTATATCAATTAATACGAATCATGGTCAGGAATTTGATAATGAAGTACAATTTGGAACTTTTTGTGATGCTAATGGTATCACTCTATTTTTTTGGCTCCATGTACTCCATAATCAAATGGGGTAGTAGAACGTAAAAATCTGACTTTGCAAGAAATGAGTAGAGTAATGTTTAATGAACAATCAATTCCTTAAAAAATTTGGTGTAATGCCATCGACACCTCCACTTATAATCATAAATAGTATACTTAAAATTAGACCTTTCCTTGGACAAACTCCTTTTGAGCTTTTCCAAAGGTAAAAACCTCTTGAAATATTTCAAATATTTAGATAGTAAATGTTATATTCATAACACTAAATACTATCTTCACAAAATTTGACCCTAATCCACCCAAAGGTATCCTACTTGGATATTCACCTAATAATTAAAGCTTACATATTCTAAATCAGGAAACCATGAGACTCGAAGAATCTTTTTAATGTAACTTCGATGAAAAGTCCTCCTCCTAAGTTACTCATTTAAAAGATGATTGATGCTGAATGTGAAATTATAGAAAACCAAGAAAAAGTCTTAGAAATCAAGGAAAATGAACCATTAAACAAAGAAATCGTAAACATCAAAGAATCTAAAGATCATCCCCTAGAAACCGTCATAGGTAATTTAAAGTTAAAGGACCCTTAAGGACTCATTCAAAACAAAAGTACCTCTTTTGCGTGTGTCATCCATAGAAACCTAAAAATGTTAAAGAAGCCATACAAGACGAAAGTTGGACTATGGCTATGCAAGAAGAATTAAACCAATTCAAAACAAATGATGTTTGTGGTCTGTCCCCCTCCCAATAACCAAACCATAATAGTACTAATGGGTTTTTTTAAAAATAAAATTAGATGAAAAATGGTGTGTGTCTAGAAATAAAGCTAGACTTGTTGCTCAAGGATACAATCAACAAGAAGGAATAGATTTCGATGAAACCTATGCTCTCATAGCAAGATTAGAATCTATAAGAATCCTTCTTGCATGTGCTTGTACACATGACTTCAAGCTTTATCAAATGGATGTCAAAAGTGTTTGTCTAAATGGTTTTATAAAAGAAGAAGTCTATGTCGCTCAACCCCCCGGATTCATTGATTTTGAAAAACATAGCCATGTCTTTAAACTCAAGAAGGCTCTTTATGGTCTTAAGGAAGCACCCAAAGCTTGGTACAATATACTCAAACCTTTCTCATCGATCACAAGTACACCATGGGATTAGTAGATAACACTCTATTTACTAAGAAACAAATTCAATATCATCATTGTCCAAATCTATGTGGACGACATCATTTTTTGTTCAACTTGTCAAGAGTTTTGCGATGATTTTTCAAAAATCATGCACGACGAGTTTGAAATAAGCATGATGGGTGAATTGAATTTTTTTCCTTGGTCTACAAATTAAACAACTAGAAGATGGAATCTTTTTCAACCAATCAAAATATGTTAAGAAAGTGCTCAAAAAAATCGGTCTGGGAGATTCTAAACCCATCAAAACTCCTATGTTATCCGAAACCAAACTCACACGAGATGAAGACGGTGAACCCATTAACGACACTATATATCATGGGATGATCGCTAGTCTCCTCTATCTAGCGGCTAGTCGACCGGACATCATCTTTAGTTTTTGTCTATGCGCCTATTTTCAAGAAGCTCTAAAACTTCCCATTTTTAAGCGGTAAAAAGAATTTTTAGATATCTTACAGGAACTTCTCATCTAGGATTATGGTATCCCAAAGGAACTGGAGTAGAAACCATTGTCTATGCCGACTCTAACTATGCGGGATACTATGTCTCGCAAAGCACTAGTGGTGTGTGCACATTTCATGATGTTGCTCACATCATGTTTTCTAAGAAATAACCGTCTTATCCCATCTCACCCACCGAAGCCGAATTGTCTTCGCCTGAAAATAACTCCACAGAAAGCTTTATAGTCACGAAACAAGACTCTGTAGGCTATGACATAAAACTCTAGATGACATACCCTTCCTTTTGACAATAAAGATGACTTGCCCTAAGTAAAAATCCGTCCGATACACTCTCTCACCAAAACATATAGAAATCCACACCATTTTTCTTTGACCATGTACAAAAGGAAATATCCCCAAAAAAGGTCTCTTCCAAAGACAACACAACTGATACCTAACCAAACCTCTTAAACGTGAATCCTTCAACCTACTTAGACTAGGTCTCGGCCTCATGGAACCTAATTCTTAATGGTAAGATCTCTATTAACCTTCTTTTTTCTCTCTAAGTCTCTATTTAAAAAAAAACAACAAAATGTTCGGGGAATCTTTCCATATACTATATGTATGCATTATATAAACTACTATATGTACTCATTTTTCTTTACCTTTCATCAAATAAAACCCGAATGCATTCTTACAAATCTGCATTATTTAATACAAATAAAAATGTTTTTCTTATTTGCATCTCACTTGCCTCTTGAACGTCTATAAAGAAACACATGGTCAATATGTCGTTTCAAACACGTTCAATTGTAGCTACATCAAAATAAGGAGACTTTGGGTTATCTCAAGTATATCTATCTTTTTATTTTCTTTGGGTCGAGATAACCTCACCTCCAACATCATTTCCTAAAAAAGAATTGCAGATGCCGATTCCCTTGGTTTTTTAAAGCCGGTTCTCTTTTTGTAACATAACCGGCTATACTATTTTGTAGTTTTAATACGAATTTCAAACTCTTACCACAACAAATTCCCACCAAAACTAATCTATCAGCTCTTAGGCTATAGAAGTTGACCCTAGGAAATTCCAATGATTAGATTTTTTACCAAGATATCAAGTAATGCATTAACTCTAAAATTTCTTCTTAAAAAGGCTTGCTCCAAACACTAGTTATCATATCAAATTCAAAGAAACATTGAAAAAGGCTTAAAGAAAATAAACTTAACCTTAAGCGCACTGTTAGGATTAGTGTCCGTCCTTGTGGTTTTTCCAACCCTCGACTATTGTCCCCGCCTTATCATGCTCTTTCACCACCCACCGATTATCAATCGGCTCCTCCATCAACTCTAAATGCTTCACCACCGCTTTCCCCCATAATATCTCCAGGAATCTCACCAAGCAAAGTCCTACTTACTCTAAAGTCAACACCACCACCCTTGACCTCTCTTCTACCGGCTCCAACCCAACCATCCGAACCCTCCTCACCACTAGCCATAAACTTAGATCCCACCGACTTTTGTTTTCCACTCCTCCATAGCTCTCTTCAAACTCTCTTTGACACACTAGAAGACCTTCCACCCACAAAAACAAACCCCCCACCACCTAGGCATTAATTTGACCTATTTGAGCGCTTGGGGCCAATGGAACCACCACTATTTCCGGCTATGAACTTCCTTCTCCTCTTCCACCATTGCCACCTAAACTTCCAACATCTCCCCCAAATCCTTCTTTAAATTTCCCACCACTTCTGCCATGAAGACCAAACAATCCTTTCTCTTTGCTAACCCATGAAATGTTTTGTGAACATTGCCAACGTACCCAAGTTATTGTCAAAAATCTCTGGGATGAGATGCGATTCATTCTCAATCACATCCTAGAACGTCTTAACGTTCATGCCCACAATTACTAGACTAGGATATTAGAAATAAGAATTAATCATATTTCATTAAGAATCTCTTATCTTCTTAATGTTATGGATGTTGTAATTCGGAATTAATCAATGTTTCAATGCTTGTCTTGTTGTGCTCCCATGGAATTGTATGTTGTTGATTATGTTGGTAGAAATATTATGATATTTAATCTATACATTCTCTTTATGTTTTGGTGATGACAAACATGTAAACTATAATACATAACATAAAGTGCTTAAGTTACTCATGATCACAAATCATCAATGCATTCATACACATCATCACCCGGAAACGTATTAAAGTCTGCTTCAACGAAGTTTGCACCCGACGTAAATCACTTAAGGTATGAATAAATAAATGCTTAATTTATTTATGATCAAAGGAATTTTTATTCAACCTTACATTTTTTATAAAAATGTCACAAACATTTTTATATCTTTTACAAAACATTTTAAGATTTTAAAAAAATGTTTTATTTAAATAAATAGATTTTGAATTCAAAATTTTCTCTACCAAAAACGGCTATAAATGTTCCAGAAAACACCTCCCCCAGAAAAGACAAAAAAGGGAGCGTCTGGGCTGGGCGACCCCCTTAATTATAAAGGGCGGGCCCCTTAATTTTAAAGGGACCGGCACCCTAATTAAGGGGACCGCCCAGACAAAAAAAGCAGTTCAGATTGCCTATAAATATCTAGACTATTCCCCCCCACTGATTTTTTTTCACCCTTTTGCACAAAACTTTATTTTGTCCAAATCAAGCTATATACTCTCGCTTCTTTCCTTAGTCATTTAAACATAAGCATTTGTTTCTAAGTGATATCGAGCTTATTCCTCTAAGTGCAAGAGAAGAAATCTTATTATAATCAAGATATGAAGTTATGTAGTTTAGTTGGTGCATTCGTGACATGTCTTACATTCACGATGTATAAATCGAGTCTATGTATTCCAAACTTGTATAATAGTTAGATCATGGTGATCATGGTGTGTAAAGGTTTGTTAGAAATCGTGGTTACATAGGAAGTATAGTTAGATAGGGATGATCTTAGTAAGTAGTGTTAGATTGGTGTGATCGTAGTAGTGTCTAAGTGAAGTTGTGAAGTGAAGTGAAGTCGTGAAGTGAAGTGAAGTTGTGAATTGTTGTGAAGTGGTGTGTTTTGTTGTGATAGATTGGTTCTATCTAGGATTAGAACTCGACATTTCGCTTAGTGTCGGAAATTGGTGTAATTTAAGTTGTGTATGGTTTTCTTTGCCAAAGGAGCTTTTTGAATAGTAGACAACTCTCAAGTTTGGTGCTCGGGGAGTGGAGTAAGGCGAAAGAGGCGCTTCGTGACCGAAAACCACTATAAATTATCGTAGTCCGTGTTTGCATTTCCTTTACGTATCTCTTACATTTATATTGCATTTATCGCTCTATATTTATAGTTGCAAATTGTGTGTAGTTGCTTATATAGTTTGATTGTGTTTGTATCGTGATTGAGTGTGAACATGATGTGAATATGTAATGTAGCATAGAATTAATATGAGCACTCTTCATATTATATCACGCTTGATCGGTAATTTGATACGAAACATATTTAAGTTTTTAAAAGGAAAACTATTCAATCACACCCCCTCTAACTAAAATCGATTTCCACAATTGGTATCAAGCACGTCGCTCAATTTGTAAAATAACTGTTTTAAAAATTGAGTACGATCCATGTATCAAATTACCCATGAAGGGGCATTAAATATGAAAAGAATTTTGTTGCTTAACTTGTATTAGTTTTGTTGTTAAGTACACTAATTATACTAGCTCGAGGTAAAACTGATGCTTAAAATAAGTGTTATATGTTCAGTATCAAGTTCAAAAAGTTGTACACCTTTCTGCAAAGTCAGTAAACAATTTTGTACAAAAAAATATGGAAAATTTGAGTGTCAGATGACCGGCCCCCTTAAAGTGTATGACCGGTCCCCTTAATTCCTGGCCGGCCCCCTTATATTTAAGGGGACCACCGGTCTGATTCGGCAGTTTTTCAGAAACATTGAAAATTCATATAATATCAACCGTAAGTTCGTAGAAGTCGTGTCACCCGCCATTTTGAAGATAATTGAGTCTACATTCATATAAAAATACTTCCAAGTATTTATTTCAAACTTAAGTAAGTCAGAAAGGCAAAATACTACTTATTGTTCAAAATGTTAAGTCTTTGTTTAACGTAAAACTTGTAATTATCTTTTCCTTTCGAGTCGGACATTTCTAGTGGTATATCTTTGAAAAATGATGTAATTAACTTTTCAAAAATATTAAAATTGGTTAGTTTTTGAAATGGGGAGGAAACTAATTCATTTTCAAACAAAACCGAGCTAAGTATACATTGTTGTATCTAATACACAAAACGACGACAAGTACTTTTATGTGTTATGCTATATGATTATGTGCACTTCTTTGTGTCTTAATTTTGTTAATATAAAATATTAAATGATCGTTGCTATTTGAAATTTAGCTAATTGAATATCCAAGCACATGTGCCATGTACACTATTCGTTTATAGATAGTTTTCCGGATTATGCCTAACTAGAACTTATGCTAGATTTCTTTCATTAAAATGGCGAAATTGTTCTTGCATCACATATAGGCATAGATTACTTAATTTACAAATGTTACGTAAACATCTTGTAATCTTTTCGAGTATGGGAATATACTTAGGAATAAGAGTTCAATAACTTATCAAGTATATTATTAAATGTGTTAAAACTAGTCACCTAAATATTTCCAATGATTTAATCTATTTTCAACAACACGTTTAAATATTTTCAACAACTTACCTTGTTTGTGTTGGATTATGAATAAATATAAATTATATATGTCCGGAATTTATTCGAGCATAAGAGGACGTACACGTTAATATGTAGAATAACGTTTTAATATATTAATGTAATATATTAATTAGTGTTTAACAAACGATCGTTAAAAGTTTAACAAGAATATTAGTTGTTAATAGTTAAAGGACTAATATGTAAAACCAGAAAAAATGAAAGTTTGGTTTTTCCCACTCTTTCTTTATAGTCGGTCGAACCACCTCCTCATGAGGAGGTGGGGGACTTTGCTTGCAAGCCAAGTTAAGAGGAGTATATAAGGAGGTCTTAGGGTCTTTGAGAGATCATAACTTAAATCCCTAAAAAATCCATAATCTCTCTTGCTCTTTCTCTTAGTCGACCGAACCAAAACCTTTTAAGGTTTTCGGTTTTTCTTTTCCCCTACTGTTCGATCGGCAGCAAACCCATAAAGGGTTTTTCGTTTGGTTGTGGTTCGACCCTCATGAACACGAAGGGTTACTTGGTTTAGTTGATAGTCAATCTACGGTGATCGTTTGGTTAAACACTATTAGTACTAGCATACACGTTGTTTGCTAAGAACGTATTGTGTGTGTAAACTTAAAGGGATTATTCTTTTGATCCTTGGTTGTTTCGCGTGGTGTTATACACACGAGTATATTGAAGACGGTGTAACGTTTATTGCTAATATCAGTGTAACGTTTCTTGCTAAAAGATATACATCTTTAATCCCTTGTTAATTATAAGTTCTATACGTGTTTGATCTTTTCGCTGTGTACTCGTGATATGTTTAATTGTTAATTAGATCTAAAATCCCAATAGTGGTATCAGAGCCAACGTGTAGAATTTGTAATTATATGTAAATAAAATTAGACAAGATTAGGGTTCTTGGTTATTTTTTAAGCCCTTTGGGATTTTTATGCATCAAGATTCGATCTTTGTGCATCAAGATTCAATCTTTATTGGTATAATTAATCTTTTTTAAGCCTTATTGGACGTTTTATGCATCAATCTGGTAACACTCTTATAGGTCAGAGCAAGATCTCAATCCTTTCTGGTTCTATGCGAATAATTTAATGTAGAGCAAATTCAATCGAGGGTTTATCAAATGTAATTTTAAAAATCAAATCTTGATGTGTATTTTACATTGCGTAAGAGTTGATCGTTTGAATGTTTAAATTAATTGTTACATTTTGCTCTCATGATAAATACATGCAATTTACATTAGGAGTGATCTGTGATATTAAATATTGTTAATTGTAAGAAATCATTATGCAAATGATGACAGATCAAGAGAATGATAAAACATAATAGACATTAGCGCATTCTATGTAGACGAGTATTGATTCACAGACTTTACACAAAGCTTATGTAAACGCTTGGACAATGTCTTAATAGGGGGCCTAAAAGTGTATTTTAAAAATTTAAGTGCTAGGTGGTGTAAATTTGTATAAGACATTACGCAATCATAAAGTTGATGGATGTGTGCCTAGAGTAAATAGGAACGAATGAGCCAAAATAAGTGAATAAAAGCATGATTTAATTATAGAATAAATAAGAGATCATATATTGATATTGCATGACTTAATTGTAATGTGTTACTATGATAATTGTTCTGGTGACTTGATTTTTTATGTTTATATTATTTTTATTTTAAATATTGGACTTGTGAGAAAATAAAAGGGTTTTTCGAAAATAAATATAAACATGACTAATTATTATGAAATCAGATTTATTATGGACTATTTTATAATGTGTTTTCCAAATTAAACTTTTATTTTGAATGGTTAAAACTGGACGCTATGGACTCATGAGAAGTACGGCTCATCCACTAGAACAAACTATAAGAGAAGTTTGAGGATTTTCCTAAAGATTTCAGGTTTTTAATACGCTTTCCGTAGACCCTGATACTCCCGCTTCTTTGTGCGTTTCGATTGGAGTTACCGTGAACCATGGCATGTCACTACAGTGTCATTATAAGTTTTTTTAAAAAAAATGACTCTTTGATACACATGATTTTTACCATTCTTTAATCTCTATATATTTGAAACACGTATGAATCGTCATTTAAAAGGTAACAACTATTATACAGTGACACACACCGATTCTGAACTCCACTGACACCACTAGTAATACATAACTTAATTGATAATGTTTTTATTTAAAAACTATGATACGAAGATGTTAGCATGCTTGCTTCGTACATATTTTGTCCACGTACAAATAAAATATCACGGCAAATATTATACCATTTTTTAAATAAGTTATTGCCATCCAATTTGTAAAAACACTTGTAGATGCTTTTTACTATGCGTGAGACGTATGTAGATCGTAATCCCAAGGTGATTATACACTTTTTCATGAGACGTTAGTGTTACATAATCACAGTTTTTGATTGGACGACTTAATCGGTTTATAGGTGAGACCTTAGATCGAGGCATAGATGAGATAAAACATGCTTACTAGAATATTATTGTAATAAGGTAAGTCCCATATGGTTATAGGAATTACGCCGGTGGCAATTATTGATCGTCAATTACCTTTTGAATACACCATCATTAGCAAATCAACTGATGTGGTGGTGGTATGTCAAGTAGGATCCTAGCCTTTAGAAAATTAATTATTTATTTGATTAAACATGGGTAGTTAATTTTTTTCAAGGAGTATTATCGAAAATACTAATTCTTGAACTTTAACTATGTTTTGTAGATGGCACAACATGTTTAAAACATAAACCATTCGGCTTTCAGGTCGATGTTTGAAAGAGAAAAACTTTCTGTAAATAATTCCAATGACTGGTTTTGTCAACTTAAGTTAGTCTTGAGAGTTGAAAAGAAAATGTTTGTCATTGAACAACCATTACCCGTGGCTACTGCTGCAGATTTCGAGGCACAAGTGTTGTCACAATGGAATGCAATTTATGATGCATATAATGAGTTTGCTTGTCTTATACTCGATAGTATGACTCTTGAGCTTCATAGACAGTTTGAAAACTCCTCACCATATGACATGATAAAAGAGCTTAAAGCTATGTTTGAAAAACAAGTTAGAGTGGAGAGGTTTGACCTAATCCAAACTTTCCATGCTTGCAAACAAGAGGAGGGTAAACTGCATATGTCATACAGATGAAATGATATGTAAATCAATTGGAACGTCTTGGCTATATGCTACCACAAGATCTTATAGTTGGTATTATCTTAAATGGCATTACTAAAGATTTTGCGGGATTTGTGAGAAATTACAACATGCATAACATGGGGAAGACAATTGGTGAACTACATGCTATGCTCATTGAGTATGAAAAGGGTTTACCTAAAAAGGCTGAAACACCATAAGTAATGATGATTAAAGGTGGTAAAATCCAGAAGCCCAAAAAGAAATCGCTTAAAGCTAAAGGCAAGGGTAAAACTAATGGCAAGGGAAATGATAAACAAGTTTATATCCCTAAGCCTAAGAACCCCAAACCTTATACTAAAGAGCACCCAACTAAGGATGACACCTGCCACCACTGCAAGGAGGTGGGTCATTGGAAGAGGAACTGTCCTATTTATCTTGCTGAGTTGTTGAAGAAAAAGAAGCAAGTTGGCTCTGCAAGTTCTTCAGGTATCTTACTTCTTTTTGTTTGGATCTGTCAGTTATTCAGGTATTTATAAAGAGCACCCAACTAAGGATGACACCTGCCACCACTGCAAGGAGGTGGGTCATTGGAAGAGGAAATGTCCCATTTATCTTGCTGAGTTGTTGAAGAAAAAGAAGCAAGTTGGCTCTGCCAGTTCTTTAGGTATCTTCACATTAGAATTATTTGCTTTCCCTAACAAATCCTAGGCGTATGACACTGGTTGTGGTATTCACAATTGTATTACAAAACAGGGGTTTAGAGAAGCAAGGAAGCTGAAACAAGGAGCACTCTATTTGTATGTGGGCAATGGTGTTCGTGCATAAGTAGAAGCTATTAGAAGTTATGACTTAGTTTTGCCTAATGGCCTTGTGATTTGTTTAGAAAATTGTCATTATGCACCTTTTATAACCAGAGGTGTTGTTTCAGTTCACCGTTTGGTAGAAAATGGATTTGTCTAGTGTTTTACAGATTTTGGAATTTTAGTTTCTAAGAATAATGTTCATTATTTTAATGCTATTCCCAGTAATGGTATTTATGAAATTGATATGCATGATCTTGTACCAAATAATAATTATATTTATAATGTTAGCACTAAAAGAGCCAAACTTAATTTGGACTCTACTTATCTGTGGCACTGCCGTCTTGCTCATATAAGCAAGAAACGTATTGAAAAGCTGCAATAAGAATGGCTTTTAAAATCAACAGATGATGAGTCATTTGATAAATGCGTATCTTGTTTATCGGGCAAGATGACAAGGAAATCGTTTCTACATCGTCCCGAAAGGGCGACTGATCTTCTTAGAATAATAATACATACTGATGTGTGTGGTCCACTTAGACATGTGTCAAGAAAATGTGCTAGTTACTTCATTACATTCACGGATGATTATAGTCGTTATGGTTATGTATATCTTCTTAAACATAAACATGAGGTCTTTGAAACATTCAAGGTGTTTAAGAATGAAGTGGAAAATCAACTCGGGAAAACAATCAAGGCTCTTCGATCAGATTGAGGTGGCAAATACATAAGCCA
>BQNB010073428.1:5521-27696 GCA_026074375.1 Tanacetum coccineum
AACCAAAATAAGCCATGAAATTTGCTAATCAACCACAAGAATCAAACACAAATCCACCCTTAAAGCTCTGGTACCAATTGTAAGATCTCGTTAACACTTCATAACATATATATCATACACGAATCGAACTAGAAAAGAGAACGATAGGTGAGTTGTTTTTGTAGAGAGAGAAAGAAGAGAGAGAGAGATAGAGATGAGAGAAAAATAGAAAAGTGGAATTAATTAGAAAATGAACAACTTGCTTTTCCAAAGAGGAAAAGCTACTTATATACCCCGACACATTAAGTGACGTTCGGGATATTTGACTAGGACCCGGGCTCGGGTTTTGCTTGGGATTAAACCCGAAACATATACAATATTAGATTAACTATCGAGCCCGATTCCTGATACTTTCCTATTACAACGTTAACTAATTGATTGACCGAGACTAAAATACATAATGAACGAACTTCATATTCGACTCAATATTTTGAGGCTAACAAGGGTCTTAACAGACATTGTTGCGTTCAATCCTTCTGCGAAAAGCGATTACATTTTTGCTTTGCAAGAGCTTTAGGATGTGAACTTCTCCTTGCTAGCTGAGCTGAATTCTAAAAAGGATGCGAGCACCGATACTTTAATGAACATTCTTTGTCTGGACGAACCTCTTGCTGAAAGACTTGGTTTAGATGAGTCACAACCTCATGTTGACCAATTGTTGGTCTCCATCCATCATTCACCGGACCAAACTGTCATTGGTGCCACCTCCTTGTTATTTTCCCTGGATGTTTCCCGTAACCGAGTTCAAAAAATCAGGGAAAATATTGCTAATCATAGGTCAGTCCTTCATGATGTGTTTGTTACTTTAGTTGAGCCTTTATCCTCTGCTGCTTTTAAAGGTACAGAAGGTACTTCCGGTACTTCTCCCGAGACTACCACGGCCTTATCCGTTACTTTTGCTTCTACAAGCTCCATTCCTCTTATTTCCACAAATGATTATGATGTTGTTCATGCGGATGGTCAAGAAGGTACCGGTGCGGATGGGCAGACAGGTGCAGGTGCGGATGTTAACCCTTTCCCTAACGTTGAGGATGCGGAGCTAGATATCTCTTAGTAGCTTGTTATAATCCCTGGGCTTGGTCGCATATGACCTTTTGGTTTTAGCCTCTTATGTATGAATAATTTTTCTAAGTTTTTTAATCCGTTTTGAGTGCCGCGGTTGCTTGTTGACCTTTTTGAGTGCAGCAACTTACACTTGCATAATTTATAACGTCTCAGTGTTTAACCTTGACCTTGCTATCTTTTTAATGTTATGATATATTTATTCTGATAGTCTTTGTTTGAATATTTGTGGGTTATTCTCCCTATACTGGGTTTGCAATACCTCTTATGTATAATTAAGTTAATTTTGAGGTTACTCATCCTTTTGTTATGCGGAATAACGTTGATTGGGCCATGCCCTAGTGTGCGCGTCTTAATCACATACATAATAACTTTGCAAAGTAAAGAATGGAAAAAGTTTAAAGCAAAATTTGTGAAGGTAGCTAGGCTTCACTTTTTATTGAAATTTCAAAAACAGTACAATGCATAAAATAACATAAATTGAAGTGCATTATCCCCACTGCGGAGTTCGCATGGGTGAAATGCTTACATCTTCCGCACGTAACACTTCTTGAGGTTGCTGATATTCCAAGTCCGTGGAAATTGCTTTCCGTCACGGTCTTTTAACTTGTATGCTCCCTTCCCAAGTGCTTCCGTTACCTCGTACGGTCCTTCCCATTTAGGGCCTAGCTTATCTGTGTCCTCCGCTCGGCTTGCATCATTGTTGCGGTATACAAGGTCTCCTGGTTTGAAACTTGTATTTTGAACTTTTGTATTATAGTATTTTTCTATTTTTGCTTTACTCTTAGCTTCTCGTATTGTTGCTTTCTCCCTTCATTCTTCCAAGAGGTCAAGGTTGATTTCTAAAGCTTCATTGTTTTGTACCAGGTCTACTTCTGTTGTTCTGATTGTAGGCATGCCTATCTCTGCTGGGATGACTGCCTCCGTTCCGTACGTTAATAAGAACGGGGTGTCTCCGTTGCTAGATTTTATCATTATGCGGTGTGCCCATAGAACATGAGGGAGTTTTTTCCATCTAGTTCTTGCTTCTTGCTTCCAACCTTACTTTTATTCCTTCACCCAAGCTGCGGTTTGCTCTTTCTACGAGCCCATTAGTCTGCGGATGTTTTACAGAGGCAAAATGTTGATTGATACATAGTTTTTCGCACCAGTCCTTAAATGGATCGTCTCGAAACTATTTTCCATTATCTGAGATAATCTCTCCAGGAAGTGCGAACCTACATACAATGTTGTCCCATATGAATTTTTTGATCTGAATGCCCGTAATGGTCGCGACTGGTTTTGCTTCTATCCATTTTGTGAAGTAATCCATGGCTACTATTAAGAATTTGACTTTCCCTGAGCCTTTCGAAAAAGGTCCAGCTATGTCAATTCCCCATTTTTAAAATGGCCACAGAGAAGTAATTAGGGTTAGTTTCTGCTGTGGATTCTTTGGGATGGGTTTATGAACTTGACAATCTTGGCATGCTCTTATTAACGCTCTTGCGTCTCTGTACATGGTAGGCCAATAGTAACCGGTCCGCAAAGCCTTGGCCACGACGGATCGTGTACCTACGTGCATGCTACAAGATCCTTCATGTATCTCTCTTAGAACATAGTTGGCTTGAAGTGGCCCTACGCACCTTAGCCATGGGCGTGAAAAGATTTCTTGTAGAGGATCCCATTAATGACGGCAAACCGCCATGACTTGCGTTTTATTGCATTTGCTTTCTTCATATCCGCTGGTAGAGTTTCCTCCGCGAGGTATTTGTAAATAGGAGTCATCCAGGTGTCTCATTCTTCTTCTACCACTGTCAATACTTCTACTTCACTGATGGACCTTTCTTTTAATTCTTCGACCAATACTTGTTTACTTAAGTGCGCAAAGCTCGTGGAAGCTATTTTGCTTAGAGCATCAGCCTTTTTGTTTTTACTTCTAGGGATTTGTTTAATTGTGAACGCCTTGAAGCCACCTGTAAGTGCTTTTACTTTTTCCAGGTAACGGATCATGTCGGCCTCCTTTGCAACATACGTTCCGTTCACTTGATTGGCCACTAAGCGTGAATCCACATTTGCTTGAAGGTTTTTCACAACCATTTGTTCTGCTATCCTTAGTCCAGCAATCAAAGCTTCATATTCTGCTTCGTTGTTTGTTGCATCAAATATGAACCTTAGGGCGTAAGTGAACTCCATCCCTTCTGGGTTTATGAGTAGGGGTGTAAACGAGACGAGACAACTCGCGAGTTACTCGAGATCGACTCGTAAACTACTCGAAATCGACTTGATCTAAACGAGTCGAGCTCGAGCTACTCGAGTAAATTTTCGAGTCGAGTTCGAGCTTCATAATACTCGGCTCGTGAAGCTCGCGAGCCTTATCGAGCTTCATAAATCGAGTCGAGTCGAGCTTCATATGGCGAGTATTTATCGAGTTCGAGCATGAAATGTAGAAATAATCAAACTCGATTCGAGTTTCGAGCTTGAGTTTTATATAACGAGTCGAGCTCGAGCTCGAAATATAAAGCTCGCCCGAGCTCGAGCCGAGTTTCGAGCTTGAGTTTTAGTATTTGAGTCGAGCTCGAGCTTGGCAGTACTCGGCTCAACTCGGCTCGTTTACACCCCTATTTGTGAGTAATAGTCGTGCTCCAGAATCATCCGTGCAGGAGGATCCGTCCGTAAACAAAATCCATGGCTCAGGGAGCTCCTCTTTCTCTTCCACCGGAGTATCCAGAGAGTCATCTTCTGGTATTTTGACTATGAAGTCCACTAATATCTGTCCTTTGACTGATACTTTAGGCCTGTAATGTATTGCATATTCTCCTAATTTAATGCTCCACTTCTGTAGCCTTCCTGCTACTTCCGGTCTTGATAGTATCTGCTGTATAGGCTGGTCCGTGATTACTATTATTGGATGTGCCTGGAAGTACCCTTTTAGGCGCTTACTAGCATGTACTAAGGCCAACACCAACTTTTCCATCGACGTGTAGTTTAGTTCCGGACCTCTTAATGTCGTGCTAACAAAGTAGATGGGCATCTGTTTAGTTTCCCTTTCTGTCATCAGGACTGCGCTTACTGTCTCTTTTGCTGCGGCCAAGTAAACAATAAGCTCTTCCTTTTCCATTGATGCCGTTAGCATAGGGAGCTCAGCTTTTAGCTGTTTTATTTGCTTAAACGCCTCTTCCGCTTCCGTTGTCCAATGGAAATTACTTTTCTTCGTGCATTTTTTCAAAGTTTTAAAGAACGACAGTGACTTCTCTGCTGATTTGGCCAAGAACCTATTCAGGCTTGCGAGTTTTCTGTTTAACTTTTGCACGTCCTTTAGACATTTTGGGGATGGGAGACTTAGCACAGCGTCCACCTTATCTGGGCACACTTTCAGCCCCTTAGAGTTGACTTTGTATCCTAAGAACATTCTTTCTTCCACCACAAAGGTACACTTTTTAGGGTTTAGTTTCATGTTAATTTCCCGTAGAGTTTTAAATGTTTCTTCTATGTCTCTGACTATCTCGTCTTCCGCGCGGCTTTTGATGACAAGGTCATCTACGTACACTTCCAGATTTCTGCCAATTTATTTATGGAACGCTTTATCCACTAGACGTTGATAGGTTGCCCCAACATTCCTCAGACCAAAAGGCATTTTCGTATAACATAATATTCCTTGGCTTGTGATGAATGCGGTTTTTTCTTCTTTGATCTTGACTTCCAGTGCCCGCCTTCGCTATCCTCACTTTCTAAGAGAGCTTTTATGTATTTTGAATGGGAGTTCCGGCTGTAGCTGTCTGAGTGTGCGGGCACATTCTTCCCCCTACTTCCTAGGCTTTTAAACACGCCTCCTTCTTTCGACCTCCGCCTTGGTGATCTTGACCGCTCATGTCTTATTCTTGAGAATACACTAGTTCTTGGGCTACAGGAGTACCTTGATATGTGTCTTTTTTCGTGTTCCTTAGTGTCAATCGTTTTTGACTCGGAGTACCGTGATGTTCCGGAACATCCTTCGAAGTTAAGCCGGGATTTTAGTTCCTTTAGCTTTTCACTTTTTTCTTTCTCCCGGTTAAACTTCTCGGCCATGATTGGCAGCAGCTGATTGTAATTTTTGTCGCAATATTCTCGGAGGGCTGCGTCGGACGCGGGCCCACCTCGATCTTGCGTAGCTGGCTCCTTTCCTCTCCCAACCGTGTTCCGCACAGCAGACGTGGGTTGGCTAGGAGTGGTTCGTTCATGATTGCTCATGGTGAGTATTTTTGTAGAACGCAGTTGTATTCTGGTCCCACGGATGGCGCCAACTTGTTAGTACAAAATACGTAATGGGTTGAGTGGATGGATCTGGGGAGTTATTGGACCAGGCCCAAGGATGAGATCTTGTACTAAATCAAGTAATGAGATGATTCCCTGCACAATGAAAGGTAAACCGTTAGTCTTACCGTGGGGACGGACCCCACGATTGGACTCCGGCGTAAGAGTAAGTAAACATATTTGTCAGAGAATGTCAGAGTATGTGTGTATGAAATGTGGTCAGAAAATCATACCTTGTGGGGTGTCAGAGTACCCCTTTTTATAGGTGAGCCAAATATTAGGTTTTCCTAATATTTCGCTCATTTCTGTTAGTGGGCCGAAGTGGGACCCTTATCGGATAAGGGTCCGTAGTAATCGTGTCTTGCGGACGTGGGTCCCCTTCCGCGGATGTTGCTTGGTCCGCGGAAGGCCTATCACGTCCGTCTTATTTCTTCCGGGCCGTGCCAGCACGGGACTGGGCTTAGCTTTGGCCTATTGTGCTTTGCGATTGTCTTGTTGGGCTTGGGCCCATGTATAATTTATGTAATCCAGGCCCGGAGGCCTGTTACACGTATTATACGTCATCAATGATGATGTAAAAAATATAAAATAAATGTTTTAAATTAAAAATATACATAGCTCATTTTTAACCAGTATTTGTGTTTTTAAGGGGGTGTTTGGGATTACTTATTGAAAATAGATTATGTGTTTTGAAAATGGATAATCAGATAATCAGGAGTTAACGTTTGACTACGCGTTCGTTAGTCGTTTTAAGTAACGTAAAAATTTACGACGCGTTTCATTATTATTTTTAAGATCGTAAATTTATTATTTTTACGATTTCCTATTTTTTGTTTCCTTGACAACTTGAAGCCGACTCACATTTAAAAAAGTTTACACATTTATTAAAATGTTCTAAAATAAATGATGGGACAAACAAAAATGTTTCTAAAATTATTTTAATCCCGAGCCTTGGCCGGTATGTAAACCCCACAACACCCTTTATTAAAAATCAAGACTTTAAAGGAGGACTAGTATTTGACAAAGTTCTAAACTCATTTTTCTATATACAACTACACCACACACCACTTAACACTTTACACAAAAAAATTTCTCTCCCCCTCCCTTTGAACCACCTTCGACCGGCCACCCATAAAACACCACCAATTCGGACTATTTTCCGACATGCATTACGATCCGATTATATTTTATTAATCCTCGTGTCAAGGCCTACGTTTCCATATAATAAAATCCTACTTGCAATGGGTTTTGAAAGAAATATATTTTCGGGATGATTCATAAGTTTTCGGGTTAAGGAGGTGTTTAACATGGTTAGATTAGTATTGTAAACGAGTTGGTTTAGTTGGAATCCGATTGGCTTTGTGTTCGTGTTTTTGACCGCGGGTCCGAGACCCATCCGAAGGCGAAACCAACATCTTGTGTGTTGTTGTGAGTGTTTTTAATTTCATTTGTTTCATTGTTTTCGTTCATTTGATTTGATATTGTTCGTTGCATGTGATGAAATCTATAAGATCTTGCGCCGATTAGTTAATCAATGTTATAAAATGATTAAGATGAATTATAGGCCATATTAGATGTGCCGTAAGTGAGATTTTTGGTCAAAAATGAATTTTGGCACACTTTGTAACAAGTACATTCTGAGCAGAAAGTTTAACACGGAAAACGAGGCACGAGATTTTGTAAAATCTGATTTTAGATTTAAAATATGATAAAGCTCTCTGAGACGATCGTTTTGATATAAAGTAGAGCTTCTAACTCCTAACAACGAAGAAACTAGAGCGAAAACAAGTTTTGAAAAACTTATAAATTTCAAACAACACTTTGGTAATTCGCACTTGCTGATCTGATTTTCGACAGCCATTTTGGGCACTTTCGAGTCCGTTTCGGCCTTCCGGCGAAACACGAAAGTTGTCCGGAATGATGTTTTTAATAAAATCACTTTTTGGTCAAAGTCACGAAAACGTGATATAGCGGGTCAAAACCGATGGTCAAACTGCTGCGTTTTTATTAAAAATACAAGTTACAGCAGATTCTTGCAGGGGCATTTTCGTCATTTTCCGTCGAGTTTCGGGTCTCGGCTAAAACTAAAAAGTTGTCCGGAATATCGTTTCGCATAAAATCTCTTTTTACTCCGAATCGTGAAAATGTGATTTAGAGGGTCGTTTGGCGCGGGTCAGATTTGGGTAAAAATAAATATAAGTATAAAAGTCAAATGTTGACTTTAAAAAGTCAACGGGTCATATAAGACTTATATAATTTTTAACTAAGTACATGGATATAAATAAAATGATAAGTATTAAAAATATACTTAGATATTTAATAACGAGACTTATTAAAATGGCAACTTTCCGAAAATAACAACTTTCCTAAAATAGATTGTTTCTTAAAATAGAAAGTATTCGATTAAGCAATGTATGATGTAAATAAAAGACCGATCGTAACTTAATATCGTGGGGTTTTAGGATCTAAGGCGCAAGTGGATTTCTCATCACATGTATGAATACATATATATACTATATATATGATTTTGCTAATACGATGTACGCATCGTTGATTATACTTTTCGGTATAGTAATCGAGCGACGTAATTTATAGGTCTTGATCGTGTTCATCGACTTTTCGTGAATTGTTTCGATTATTTAATCTTTGGCTTTTGATCAAGGTGAGTTCATAGCCTTGCTTTTAAAGTTTTCAATGTTTTTAACTCCGCGAGGGGGATACATTACTTGTTTTGTGAAATTGAACGCAAACTGTTTCTGATACTTGAACATGATTCCTTCACTATTGAGCATATGCCTTTTTTCTGTGTGATCGTTAGTTACCATGTGTTGGTGAACGCTAATGCATTAAATAGATCTATTGGGTTTGACAACCCTGTCCGGGGTTTGAATCCGTTGGGACCACCCTGTCAAACGAACATTTTGTGGTTAGTATTAGGAGAAGTGACATACTTCTCGGTCATGATTTCGTCCTACAGGATGAATATGTTAAGTTTCGGCGCACAGGCTCTTTAGTTGGAAATCACTATTTTTATAACTTTACTTACGAGTCAACGTTATACGCTTTGTTGAACCAAATTATGCGTTCTAACTATTATTTGTAAACTCTATGAATTCACTCAACGTTTTGTTGACGTTTTAAGCATGTATCTCAGGTTAGGTATTGTTGATTTCTTGGATGGGACGGAACGCTGATATCAAGGACGGTGTCTCGGTGAAGTAGTGTCATAAACTAAACTATTTTTTAGAAATCAAGTCGTGTTGTGACTTTTGGAAATAAAATTTCTATGTTGGTATTGGGACCTATGTAACTCTAATCTTCCTAATAAATAAAATTATGTTTTATAAACGTATCTTTGAACGTTTACTGGGGCTCGTGTGCATGTATTATGAAGTAGCACCCCAATCGTTGTATTCCGCTGCGTATCGCATTTTGGGGGTGTTACAGAGTGGTATCAAAGCACGAGTTGTAGTGAACTAAGTTCCGTTTTACAAAACTTTACTACAATTGATTTTATAAAAGTTTCACTAGTCCCTTTACCGATGTACGATATCCACGCCGTGTTTCTTCCGATCCTTAGAAGCCTTATGTGATATATTTGATTGCATATTATGTGCGTAACAAGTGGTTGACACTTGGTACATGTAATAATTATAATATATAATAAATATATATAATATATATAATAAATATATATATATAGATAATATATAAATATATATTTTAAATATAAATATATAAATATATATATACGGCATCCTTTCTATGGTAATACGATTATATAATATCTTTGATATTCGCTTCTTGCTAAGATGATTAATTTTTCATTAAACATCTCGAAGCGATGTGAAAAGAATTATTTTGATACAAGATAAAAAACATCTGTTGCAATAATACAATCTTACCTCGAAACTTTTTCGTAACTTTAACTTTTTATCTTTTGATGATATTGATTCGTCGTAGTTTGTTGATCCCATTGGGTGATTTATTGTTCGACTCCGAATTCGAATATTTTCCTATTGCTTTTGAATCACATTATGTTTCGTAATTTCTCGTTTTGGAGATTTTTCGGTTGATGGGAGTGTTGACTTTTACAAGTCATCCCATGAACCTCATTGTTTTGGAAAACGACTATTAACTTATTCCTGCGTAATACGTCGTCTGTAAACGACTATCTTTGAAGCCTTCGAATAAAGTTGGTGTGTTGTGCTTTGACTCTTTCCGTTTCGACTCTTACTTGGTAGTCCTTAAAGTGTTTTGGTCTGGAAACCCCATGAGTTGTGGTGTTTGAATAGAGTGTTAGTCCATTTGTAGGCGCTTTGAAATTGGCTTTTGGAGGAATTAAATCGTGTGTTTTTGTTTAGATTATGTAAATGAATTTTACGAAGTTGTAACCAGCAGGTTGTTGGGATTTGAATTTTTGAATTTATTTTTTGGTCCTTTACGGCCCCGGGTAAGCCAATTGAAGATGTTGGTACATGTTTAAGGTACATGTACCAGTTCGGTTTTGAGCTTCTCCTTTATCAACACTTCCTTATCAGTTGTTTCCTGTACCAGTTCGGGTCCAATCAAACTACTTCCTCCAATCTTTGCCCATATAACAGGTGATCTACATTTCCTTCCATATAAAGCGTCGAACGAAGCACACCAAAGCCAAATGAAAACTACCACCAAAATCGAATAACACATTCCCTCATTATAATCCTCCAAAGTTCGGAACCATACTTTTACTTTTTGTTCCCAAACCGCTTGAGGATCTAACAGTACTCAAATCTAATCGCGTCACTAACACTTTCTGCAGCGTCTGCCAAAACCACGAGGTAAATCATCCATCTAAATCTGAGTTGATCGTCACCAGAATTCCATTCCTTGCTATTATCTCATCACTATAAATCCTTGCCAACTTCACCTCTTGAAATCTCTTGTATAGCTAGAAAATGAGCTACTTGGTCAGTCTATCGACCATCACCCAAATCACATCATACTCACTACTTTGACCTTGGAAATTTACTGATAAAATCCATGGTGATTCTATCTCATTTTCACTCAAGTATCTCAGGCTGTTGCAGCAAGCCAAAAGTCTTTGACATCGCAGCTTTCACCTCTTAAACAGATCCAACAATTGCTAACATAGGTAACTATATCTTTTTTTTACACGTGGCTACCAATACATGTCTCCAAGGTTATAGTACGTCTTATCCGCTCCCGGATGTACCAAGTACCTTGATGAAATGCGACTCCAATCAATCTAACCAGTTCTCATCATCCCTACTAACATAACTCACTACATCCACAAAGTACAAACTCCTCGTCCCCTTCTTTTTCCATATTCAATCTAACCCCATGAACCTTTCTGCAGTACGTTCTCTTGCTTGAACTCACTCACTTTGGGCTTTCAATTCATTCCTCTGCTCCAACTGAATGGTCATAGCCATCGCTCGAACACGTCTAGGTTTTACTCGTTCCTTTCTACTCAACGCATCAACCACTACATTCGATTAATCGAAGTGCCACACAAATCATTCTTCAAAGTCTAGAAAGCATCTTTCTACGTTACTACTCCCACATCAATACTTTTGATTCCTCACAGTTAGGGAAGTATGTGGTTTTAACAATCTTAGAAAAGTTTTGCGATGAAACATAGGTAAGTAACCAGCCAACCTAAGAATGAATCATAATTCGTATTGTGTCCCGAAGTACTTTCAAATTCTCACTGCCACACACAGGAACCTTATGCATACAACTATTCCCTTCCACAGTATTTCCAACACTACACTTCAAATGACCTCTATGCACCTCTTCTTAACACGATACGACACTGGATCTTCTTACGAAAAATTACAGGTCTTGAAACCCGTTGTCTGCACTCACTAAGTTTGGGGGGGGGGGGGGGCACAGACAATTCTTGCATTTCCAAGGGTGCTAGACGATATGGAGACTTCGCAACTGACGTCGCTCCATGAACCAAATCTATGCGGAACTCCACTTGTCGTCGTGGTGGTCATCGACAAGTCTTCCGGAAACACTTCAATAAAATCTCGTACGACGAAAATATCACTCAATTTCGATTCACCTACCTTAGTGTTCATTAAGGTTTTCACGACTCCTTGAGTACGTTCACCATGAACCCAAGTATACTCAATCACCCTCCAACGTATCCTAACCAACATCTCATACATGACTATCCCAACTTCCGCTTGGACAACCGGTCCATTCCCAACAACACATCAAAGCTTCCACGACTCAATGGTATCAACGAACTCCAAGGGTTACGAACAATCAAATAGGATAGCAAACGAATATCAAGTCAAAGGCTAGAATGCATATAGTAGATTCCACATATGCAAATAGACGTGGATAAAAGGAAATAGAAGAATCTTTTTGAAAGAAATGATACGATATGGCACCGATGAAAACACAACGAAAGAAAATCAACAAGCGTACCACAACAAATGAACACATAAAAAAATCAATACTAAAGACGGAAATTCTTATACCAATTATCGACTTTACTCGAAAGACCAAATTAAATAAGGTTTTTATAAAAATCGATTTAAATTAAGAAAGTCACTTTTAAGATAAAAACAATCAATTTAAATAATAAGAAATTGTCTTAAATGTAATCTTGAAAATTCATTTTCTGTTTGTCATAAAAAACTATAGATGGTTAGTCTAAATGGTAAATCGAACCTTACCCAATGAATCACTTTAAAACCTCTTTTTATAAATTTAAAAAAAATCTATTTACTAAGAATCCGTGATTATACACAGTTTTCTCCAAACACCAACACAATACTGTCAAAGAGAATTTTATAATTAACAACAATTTATAAAATATGATTAGTTCAAACCAAGTACATCATAATTAACAAAAAGGATCTGTAAAACACCGTTCGCAGACTCTAACACAATTCTATTGTTTGAAACAAAAGAAAATACAGGAACCTATACACAAACTAAAATCAAACTACTCGTACAAAAGAACTCATGCAAGACGTTACGTACCCAAAGAAAACGTAAGGTCCCTTATTCAAAATAAAGATCAACAAAACCAGACCTAAACGCATCGATACTAACACATCACCAACGGTTACGAAAAACGCAAAGGGATATACAACAAGGGAGATTAATCGACACTAATAATTTCGGAACAATTAGTGCTTAAAAGAAACCGTTTGAAACTCCATACGAGTAACAATTCAACGAAAAGAACTAACGAAACCCGCCTATAAACGCAAGAGCAGATTCCGAACACCAATCAAACATCGAGACGTCGAATTAGAAAAATCAGTATCCATACTAACAAAGTACGATGAAAGGATGCTAAGCTTAGAACTTAAAAAAATTCCGAACAAAAACCGAGCAAGCTAGCAACCTCCTATAATACAATATTAAAGTAACCACCAAATACTAGATAGAAGGGAAACTTACTATCTCTGCAACTCAACTTAACATATCCTCCAATTAGGGTAAGAGAATAATTCTCTACCCATACCACCATCCTTATCATGATTACACATATCAATAAAAAAACATATTACACTACCACCTTACAACCAAACACAAATAAATACAATCATGGTCACAAGTCTACGTGTGTGATGCCTTTATAATTATATTGGCCACCATAATTATAAGTACCTTATTTCACACGTGTACTCACTTCCAAGATTACTCATATCAATCATAATTCACATATAAGTACATATACCACATTGCACCTCTTAAACCACTCTAACTTAACACATAAAGGATGCTCCAACAAACAACTACTTACTTGTATCAAAATAAAGTCAAAACGACATAAAGGAATGAATGTCTCGCAACAATTCCCAAAATACGAAATATCCAAAAGAAATAATCAATAACAACATAACGAGGTAAAGGACGGGATAAACTTATGCTGGGCCTCGCTTGTGTTTGACTTTGCCTCCGCAAAAATCACCCGACTCCGCGGGTCCAGCTCTATTACACGTATCCGACAAACGATCAACTATACTATCTCCTTCGGTTCCACAAGAGGCTCCTTATAACGCTTAAGTCCAGTTGGGAAAACGGTTCTCCAACGAGACTTCTTACGGGTAGGGGAAAAACATAGCTAAAATACTAAGAAAGTAATACATATCATATCAGATAATGGAATACAAAATAACTAAAATAACAACTTAGCAAAATATATAAGCTATGCAAAAATAGAGGGGAAGCATAGCAGTTATAGCATTAAGCACTTAAGCCCTAAATGCATCTACATGAAGGACCCTTAGGTTATAGTCTAGGCTCAACCACCTATTTCTCTATAACCAAAGGCTCTGATACCAATCTGTCACACCCCGCCAAGGCGGAAACACAAGGCATAACATCATGGATATCATCACAACACAATGGTGTCAACAATAGAGAATCACTAAATGCATAACTAGAAATAAAAGACATGATGTGTCATGAAAATACCGAAAACAAAAGAACGGCATCTTGTATTAATGAAAAAGAAGTCTCATCAATACAAAGACAATGTCTCACAAACCTATTAAAAACATTTAAAGGAGATCCATGCATACAAACACGAAACGAATCAATATGAAAAACAATCAAAGCACCCTAACTGTCCTCTATACACTTCTATTAAACTTAAGTATCTTTATAACGCTGCACCTGAAAATATTCTTAAACGTCAACACACTGGTTTGGTGAGAGTCCATAAGTATTCGACAACCAAACAAGATTTAAATAAATTAACGTGATTAAAAAACAAACAAAGCCCTGGCATGAAAATTAAAGCTGGCTATTATACACGCTAACATGCATTCAACAAAAATCACATTGGAACGGAACGTGTCCCCCGTCCAAACCACAAACAATGAGGTAAAGGTGCGTACCTCCTCCGCTCGTACTAATAGTCCTTTGAGAGGAAATGATATCCAATTCCTGACTCTTGTTACCGAATCCACAACATTCACAATGAGTTGATCTACCACAAGGATTTACCCACCAAAGTAGGCGAAACCAATAACGGGTAGGAACGTTACCCACGATCCAAATCACATAACACTGGGTAGGAACGTTACCCACGATCCAAATCAAATAACACTTAGCACATAATATATAATAGCTACATAAAAGTCCATGCGTCAATCAAACCACATAATCACAGCAATTAAAACATTTCAAAACATATTTTGCATCATTTCCATCCCAAGAAAACATAGTAAAAATGGGACTATGAAACTCACCTGATACTTTTGTTGGCAGCTTCACAAACACTAGCACAAATCTAAACAACAAAACAACACGTGTTACACGCTACTAAGCCAAAAGCTTAAGCACATGTAACAATCATATGATGGATGTCTAAGGTGTTTTATTACCCTCATGGGTCACCCCGACACCATGCCCCTCATTAACCAATTCGTTTACACACTTTTTCAAAGTTCTACAATTTACCCGAAAATGCAGAATTTTGACCTCACTTTACCATTTTCTAAACCATACCTACTGAGCTTTATAAATTTTACCAAAAATCACAGGTTCAATATCATGAGTTTACTATCTCCATGATTTTTCCACTAATTTATTTCCCCTATTAAGTGCCCCAAATAAAATCAAACTTTTAACTACTCAGTTTCGGATATGATCGCACACAAAAAAAGTTTGAACCTAAAAACCATATTTAGACTCCAAATCAGAAGCTCTCATTTGGGGGATTTTTAATAGACACATAAAACTAAACTCCTGTAGATTGACTAATCCTAATTCAAATTTTAAGTGAGGGTTTTACACCTCGTAATCTGACCTAAATCTGACCCGTATTTACTACTTTGATAACTTTTCTTGCAACCAACGTTTGAATGACTTCCCGACCTTAAAAACCTTCGAGGCCGGATGTTCTGGAAACTAGACTCTCTGAGATACATCATAGACACCAGAAACTTGACAAAAGCTATTACCATCATTGAGATAACAACCGAACAGCATAGCCCTGAATTCCGCTCTAAAACCAAAATCAAGTTATTAACGCTATCCAAACCAAACGAATTCACCCATGCGATCCTAATTAAACCCTAATAATTGGTATATGATAAACTTCATTAATTTACAGATTTTAAATAAACCCAAATTATCCATCTTAATAATTGTTTACATGAATTAAATGACATTAAATAATTAACAAAGATTAATTAATACTTACCTTAGAACTTGTTTTCTTCACAAAAAGCAAAACTTAATTATATTCTCCTTCTATATCACTTGGAATGGCCGAATGATGCACAAGGGGATTAGGATTATAGAATTTTTGTAATTATACATCCCCTTAAAAAACTAATTCTAAATAATTCTTAATTAGAGTCCTAGTTTAATTAGGCTTTTTTTTCTTTTTTTTCTTCTTATTTTCTCTAAAATTCGTATTTTACTATTCATGTATAATTTTTTTTAATCTTTTATTAATTAATTAATTACCTTCAATACCTCAAGTTTTTATAAAAACCCAAGCTATTTGTAAAACCATTTGCTTAAAATGTACTTTCAAACAATAACATTCATTTCACCAACATACTTTCCCTATTATTAGAAATTTCCATTAAAACTCTTATATTTTACAAAACTCATTACCTTCTCATAGGTCATATTTTCCACATTAATCCAACTTCAAAAACCTAATCTTATCTTAAATCACTAACACAAAAATACGTATACGTAATAATTACTTACACAATTAAAACGAAACCGCTTAAATCACCAAAATTATTTCCTTGTCACTAAAAGTGAACGAAATGAACTTTACAAAATCCAACACCAATCCAATCCTAATGAGACGATCACGCTCATGGATTAGATTTAATCAAAATCTCACATAACCCACAATAAAACACATAATAAACATAGATAAACACAAATAACACATAACCCATACATTTAGCAACAGATTACATAATCAACACTAACGTTTTACTAACCTGCTCCAATGTCATGTTGTCACAGTATCCCCTCCTTAAAAAATCTCATCCCGATATTTAACCAAAAGGTTCAACTCTATCATTACCAAACAATTAATCGAGGATACTTATCTTTCAAGTAGTCCTCCTATACCCATGTTAAGTTAGTTTAGAATTCCAACGAACTTTCACAAGATATCTTACTGCTAATAACTTCGCTTGCCCACACGATGATACGCATAGCAACATAACCATTCCATACGAAAAGAAACATCCAACTACCTGAACCTCGCCCGTCACCGAGGAAACTCATCAAAAACCTTAAGTTATATAACAACGTCATTTACAACCCGGCCTCACAACTCATCAAACAAGAACTGTCTTGAAACCAAGTTATAAATTGTTACAAAACTCAACGCGTTTGAAGAATCGGCTCGACTTCGAGTTTATTCAAATTATAACTTTAACCAACACCACATAAAAACATTTAAAGGCGTACTAAGGTCTATCAGTAACCTTTCGTACCCATCTTCAACTAATACTTCCAATGATCTTTTGTTCAACGAACAAGTGTGGATACTCAGTTTACTTGAAGTCCTAAAGACCTCGCCTCGAGCCCATACGGACCTTAACTATTACCCTCCAACTACATTTTAACCTCTTAACTTCACGGTCACTATTCTCTACAGGTTCCTCAACAAAACGAAGAGTTTTGTCAACCTTTATCTCATCCAAAGGCACATGCAGGCTAGCATCCGCCAAATATTTCTTTAGGTTTGACACATGAAACGTGTCCTGTACCCCACTCAATTCCTCAGGCAATCTCAACCGATAAGCTACAGGACCGATCCTTTCAAGAATCTCAAATGGCCCTACATACCTCGGTGCTAGCTTACCCTTTTTCCCAAAACGAATTACACCTTTCCAAGGCGACACTTTCAATATTACTCGATCTCCAACCTCAAACTCTAACGGTTTGCGCCTATTATCAGCATAGCTCTTTTGACGATCCCTCGCCGCTTTGAGTTTCTCTTTTATCAACACAACTTTATCCGTCGTTTCTTGAACCAATTCAGGTCCAATCAACTACTTTCCCTAATCTCAGCCCATAAAACAGGCGTCCCACACTTCCTTCCATACAAAGCTTCGAACGGAGCACACCGTATGCTCGAATGATAGCTATTATTATAGGAAAACTCAGCCAATGGTAGATGTGTAGTATATTGGATATCACAATACAAGCTTTTCACTTTGTCCATCCGCTTGAGGATGCTAAGCAGTACTCAAATCTAATCACGTCACTAACACTTTCTGCAGCGTCTGCCAAAACCACGAGGTAAATCATCCATCTAAATCTGAGTTGATCGTCACCAGAATTCCATTCCTTGCTATTATCTCATCACTATAAATCCTTGCCAACTTCACCTCTTGAAATCTCTTGTATAGCTAGAAAATGAGCTACTTGGTCAGTCTATCGACCATCACCCAAATCACATCATACTCACTACTTTGACCTTAGAAATTTACTGATAAAATTCATGGTGATTCTATCTCATTTTCACTCAAGTATCTCAGGCTGTTGCAGCAAGCCAAAAATCTTTGACATCGCAGCTTTCACCTCTTAAACAGATCCAACAATTGCTAACATAGGTAACTATATCTTTTTTACACGTGGCTACCAATACATGTCTCCAAGGTTATAGTACGTCTTATCCGCTCCCGGATGTACCAAGTATCTTGATGTATGAGCCTCATTCATTACTACCATTCTCATCATCCTCTACTAACAGAACTCATATACGATCCATAAAGTACACACGGTCTCCTACCTCGAACTCCAACGATTTACGCCTATTATCAGCATAGCTCTTTTGATGATCCCTTGCCGCTTTGAGCTTCTCCTTTATCAACACTTCCTTATCAGTTGTTTCCTGTACCAGTTCGGGTCCAATCAAACTACTTCCTCCAATCTTTGCCCATATAACAGGCGATCTACATTTCCTTTAATACAAAGCTTCGAACAGAGCACACCAAATGCTCAAATGATAACTACCACTAAAATTAATAACACATTCCCTCATTATATCCTCCAAAGTCCGAACCATACTTTCACTTTGTCCATCCGCTTGAGGATGGTAAGCAGTACTTAAATCTAATCGCGTCACTAACACTTTCTGCAGCGTCTTCCAAAACCACGAGGTAAATCATCCATCTAAATCTGAGTTGATTGTCACCAGAATTCCATTCCTTGCTATTATCTCATCACTATAAATCCTTGCCAACTTCACCTCTTGAAATCTCTTGTATAGCTAGAAAATGAGCTACTTTGTCAGTCTATCGACCATCACCCAAATCACATCATACTCACTACTTTAACCTTGGAAATTTACTGATAAAATCCATGGTGATTCTATCTCATTTTCACTCAAGTATCTCAGGCTGTTGCAACAAGCCAAAAGTCTTTGACATCGCAGCTTTCACCTCTTAAATAGATCTAACAATTGCTAACATAGGTAACTATATCTTTTTTTACACGTGGCTACCAATACATGTCTCCAAGGTTATAGTACGTCTTATCCGCTCCCGGATGTACCAAGTACCTTGATATATGAGTCTCATTCATTACTACCGTTCTCATCATTCCCTACTAACAGAACTCATATACGATCCATAAAGTACAAACTATCGTCCTCCTTCTTTTCCATATGTCAATCTAACCAATGAAGCCTTTCTGCGAGTACGTTCTCTTGCTTGAACGCCTCACTTTGGGCTGCCAATATCATTCCTCTTACTCCATACTGAATGGTCATAGCCATCGCTCGAACACGTCTAGGTTTTACTCGTTCCTTTCTACTCAACGCATCATCCACTACATTCGATTAATCGAAGCGCCACACAAATCATTCTTCAAAGTCTAGAAAGTATCTTCTCGTTATGCGCCCCACTCATACTTTTGATTCCTCTCAGTTAGGGAAGTATGGGGTTTAACAATCTTAGAAAAGTTTGCGATGAAACGTAGGTAAGTAACCTGCCAATCCTAAGAATAATCATATTTCGGATGGTGTTGTAGGTACTTCCTAATTCTTCACTGCCTCACACTAGTAACCTTAGCATACAACTTCTCCTTCCTCAGTAATTCCAACACTAACTTCAAATGAACTCCATGCTCCTCTTCTTAACAAACGACACTGGTGCTCCTTACGGAAAATGACTAGGTCGTATGAAACCCTTGTCTTGCAACTCTCGAAGTTGCTCAGACAATTCTTGCATTTCCAAGGGTGCTAGACGATATGGAGACTTCGCAAATGACGTCGCTCCATGAACCAAATCTATACGAAACTCCACTTGTCGTCGTTGTGGTCATCGACAAGTCTTTCGGAAACACTTCAATAAAATCTCGTATGAGGAAAATATCACTCAATTTCGATTCACCTACCTTAGTGTTCATTAAGGTTTTCACGACTCCTTGAGTACGTTCACCATGAACCCGAAGTATCTCATCACCTTCCAACGGTATCCTAACCACCTTCTCATGACATACTATCCCAAACTTCCTCTTGGACAACCGGTCCATTCCCACAAGCACATCAAAGCTTCCACGACTCAATGGTATCAACGAACTCCAAGGGTTACGAACAATCGAATAGGATAGCAAACGAATATCGAGTCAAAGGCTAGAATGCATATAGGAGATTCCACATATGCAAATAGACGTGGATCAAATGACATAAGAATCCTTTGAAAGAAAGGATACGTATATGCACCGAGTGAAAACGCAACGAAAGAAAATCAACAAGCGTACCACAACAAATGAACACATAAAAAAATATCCAAAATAACGATCAACAGAGCAAACCTAAAAGCATCGATACTAACACGTCGCCAACGGGTACAAAAACCAGGAAATACAAATAAGGGAGTAATGATCCACACTAATATTTTAGGAACATATGCTTCAAAGAACCTTTGATACTCATACGAGTAATCAATGCAATGAAAGAACTAACGAAACGCGGCTATATCCCAAAAAAGCAGATTCCGAACAACCAATATACATTGAGACGTCGAATACGGAAAATAATATCCTTACAACAAAGTACGATGAAGGGATGCTAAGCTCAGACTTAGGAAATCCGAACAAACAAACGAGCAAACGAACAACCTCTATAATAGCATGTTGGGAATTACGTTTTCCTAACTTAGTACCGACAGTACTAATAGTTAGTACTGATAGTTATAGTAGTAATATTATTTGTATTTGTTACAGACAGTAAAAAATGTAATATCTGATCAGTTAGTTAGTAACGATTAGTGGAAATAGTTAGTACGATAGAGGAAAATAGTAAGTACAAAATAACGATCAAGAGAGCAAACCTAAAAGCATCGACACTAACACTTCGCCAATGGGTTACGAAAACCAAGGGATATATAATCAAGGGAGTAATAATCCACACTAATATGTTCGGAACAATTAGTGCTTAAAAGAAACGTTTGATACTCATACGAGTAATCAATGCAACGAAAGAACTAACGAAACGTGCCTATAATCGAAAGAGCAGATTACGAACAACCAATATACACCGAGATGTCAAATAAGAAAAAAATCAGGTATCCTTACTAACAACGTACGATGAAAGGATGCTAAGCTCAGACTTAGGAAATCCAAACAAACAACCGAGAAAACGAGCAACCTCTATAAAAGCAATACTAGGTATCCGCAATTACTAGATAGAAGAGAAACTTACTATCTATATAACTCAACTTAACATATCCTCCAATTAGGATAAGAGAATAATTCTCTACCCATACCACCATCCTTATCATAAATACACATATCAATAATAAAAAAAACATATTACACTACCACCTTACATTCAAACACAAATAAATGCAATCATGGTCACAAGTCTACGTGTGTGATACCTTTATAATTATGTTGGCCACCATAATTATAAGTGCCTCCTTTCACACGTGTACTTACTTCTAAAATTACCCATATCAATCATAATTCACATATAAGCACATATACCACATTGCACCTCTTAAACCACTATAACTTAACACATAAAGGATGTTCCATCAAACAACTACTTACCTATATAAAAATAAAGTCAAAATGACATAAAGGAATGAAAGTCTCGAAACGACTTCCAAAATACGAAATATCCAAAAGAAATAATCAATAACAACATGACGAGGTAAAGGGCATGATAAACTTATGCTGGGCAACGCTTAGGTTTGACTTTGCCTCCGCAAGAATCACCCAACTCCACGGGTCCAGCCCTACTATGCGCATCCGACAAACGATCAACTATCCTATCTCCTTCGGTTCCATAAAAGGCTCCTCTTATGGATCCTTATAACGCTTAAGTCCAGTTGGGAAAACGGTTCCCCAACGAGACTTTTTACGGGTGAGGGAAAAACATAGCTAAAATCCTAAGAAAGTAATACATATTATGTCAAATAATGGTAGACAAAATAACTAAATGAAAACTTAGCAAAATATAAAATATATAAGCTATGCAAAAAATAGAGGGGAAGCATAGCAGTTATAGCATTAAACACTTAAGCCCTAAATGCATCTACATGAAGGACCCCTAGGTTATAGTCTAGGCTCAACCACCTACTTCTCTATAACCAAAGGCTCTAATACCAATCTGTCACACCCCGCCAAGGCAGAAACACGAGGCGTAACATCATGGATATCATCGCAACACAATGGTGTCAACAATAGAGAAACACTAAATGCATAACTAAGTAATAAAGACACATTGTGTCATGACAATACCGAATACCAAAAGAACGACATCTTGTATTAATGAAAAAGGGTCTCACCAATACAAGAACAATATCTTACGATCCTAATAAAATCAA
>BQNB010073429.1:0-26408 GCA_026074375.1 Tanacetum coccineum
TCCATTTGTTGGCTTAGAATGGGTCCTACTTTCTATTAACTGCTACAAAGAGCAACTAAGAATATTATTATAAACTTCTAATATAAAAGGACATCAAAACTCTAATTTGACCAAGGTTGCAAAAATCGCTAGGCGCTAGCTGGGCGGACGAGTATCGCCTAGCGATTAATCGGTTAGGCGGTAATTAATTGGCAATTGATCAGATTCGAATTTTTATATATAAAATTTTGAATATATGCCCGATTTTTGTCTGATTTTACCAATTTATCAGCGATTTGGCTAATTTCTATCTGTAACCGAGTTGGCCGATTTAGCCGATTTTTTCTGATTGATGCCCTCTTTGGCCAATTTTTATCCGATTAATCGGTATGTTGACGATTTTTGACCAAACCGATTAATATGACCGATTAGTGAAAATCAAGGCGGTTAATCCCCGCCTAGGCCGATTTTTGCAACACCAACCATTTCTATTACCATATTGATTGGTTTAAGTTTCCTTATTCCTAAGCGTTTAAACATGAAAAAAGGCATAATGCTAATGCTAGCTCCTAGGTCATCCAAAGCATTGTTAAAATCTAACCTTCCTATAGAGCAAGGAAGAATAAAACTTCCTAGATCATTCTCTTTTAGAGGTAGCAAATTTTAGAGAAGAGCTGAGGATCTAGGATTCATCCTAACTTCATCATCATCCTCGGTTAATTGCTTATTAGCTACCAGGTCTTTCATATATCTAGGATAATTATCTGTTTGCCTGATTTCCTTAAGGAAGGGCTAATTTATCTTAATTTTCTTTAAACTCTCCATGGTCTTATGAACCAGGGCTTCCTTATCATGTTGTTTTAATCGATTAAGAAAAGCAATTGGTGGTACGTGAGGTTTGACATAGTGGTTTACCGTTTGTTCCAGTAGGTTTGATTTCCATTCAAGAATAGCCTTTGAAGTTTTAACTTTAGTGGTTTTAGATTTTTCGTCGTATAAAAATCCTAAAGTAGAAGAAAAGTACTTAATTTCTTCGGAAGAGTAATAGAATGGTGTGTACAAAGGCGTCCTATCATTAGCAAAGATCATTTTAAATTCTTCGAGTTGTGCTACATTTGTTTCTACTTCAGCAGCTAAGGTTTTTACATGAGATTCGAGTTTTTGGATGATTTTGTCGTGAGCAATTCGGCTATTCTTAGTGTTTTGGCAAAAAGTTTGTAGCCGTTCATCCTGCTTTGCTTGTCTCTTGCTAGCTTCTTCCATATACTTATTAATCGTTTCAACCAAGTTTGGTTTCTTTTCTCCAGAAGATGTTTGATTATCTATACGCGTGTAGTATCTCGGTAGACCTACACAAAACTTGACTCCACTACTTCCGTTGAAAGGGGCGGGGCGTCCAAATTCACCATACTTGACCTTATATACCTGTTTGACTTCCTCGTTGAGAGGACATTCTTTGTCAAGGTGAGGTCCTTCACAGATTTAACATCTAACTTGGATTGCATGAACATTTACTTTTAGTTTCTTCATATCACGCCCCAAGTTATCCACTTTACTTATGACTGCAGCAAGTCTATCAGTATCACTACTGCTGCTAATGTTCCTGCTTGATGTCCCCTCGTGCCACTTTTGAGAGTGTTCAGCCATTGTTTGTATTGCCGTCAGATCTTGAGTTGGTGTCATCCCATGAATCGGTCCCTACGAATCAAGCAACTAGCGGTTCATAGTGGTTAATTCTTTATAAAAAAATCTTTACCTTTTGATGGCTATTTATGTCGTGGGTTGGGCACTTGTATAGCAAATCATTATACCATTCCCAAGCTTGGTATAACGATTCATCGCTTTCTTGCTTGAAGTTGTGGATGTCTTCAAGTCGTTTAGCGGTCTTGGATGGTGGACAATACCTTTGGATAAAGGCTTTTTAAGGAGGTCCCAAGTGTTGACACCTCCTGAAGTGAGTCTATCCAACCATCTTTTAGCGAATCCAGTAAGAGTGAACGGGAACACGCGTAGTAGTACTACGTCTTGTGATACTCCGGAAATATTAAACAAACTTACAATATTGAGGACTCGGTCAACATGATCATGGGCATCCTTATTTTTATTCCCCGAGAAGGTGTCTTCCCTCAATTCTCTCATGAATTGACTCTTGATCTCAAAGTTAACATTGCCTCTGATTTATAGTTTAACCATGCCCAATGCCTGGTTTTCTCGTGGCAATGCTAAGTATTGTTCCATGGTGAGAGTATTAATGTCTACTCCCGCCATAGTTCCTACAGAATTTAGAAGTTATAGAGAGAAATGGAAATAATTACAAGAAATCAAATTAATACTAATTTTTAGCTCCCCGGCAGCGGCGCCAAAAATTTGATGCGTATTTTATTTTAAAATATATTTTATTCAAGTTTTAAATTTTTAAAACTCAATTCACCTAACAAACACACTAACGGACAGAGAACCCGATCGTGAGTAGTGTAGAGATGGTAAATCCGAGGTCGTCCCAAAAGCTAAGTGTCAATTACTTTTAATTTGAATTGTCACGTTTGAAAATGATCTTGAGATTGAGTTTGAGATTAAACAAGAAAGTAAAGTGCAAAAAGTAAGAGTGATAGAAGTAATCATGGACAGAAGCGTGCTAGCCTAGCCGTTCCATTACTACCGTTATAACTATGTTTTTCTGTGCAATGTTACACTATGGTTTCATTAGTGGTTTCTAAAGTCAATAGACGTGAATATATATCTTTAGTCTGCACTATATTTCATGCGATCCCGAATCCCCCGAGAGTCACGAAGGTAGGGCAACCAGGTCATAGTGATTAATCCCAACTATCCCAAGAATTAGTCTAATAACCTATGCAGATTATTAACCCTCTCTGAAAGAGAACCTATGCTTTTTAAGTATATTAATTGATAGAGGCGGTAACAGGGTTAGTTCGTACACTAGGGTTAGAATGATCATCCTTCCCTAGTACCCTACTAATCCCATGTTCAAGTGGTAATCTAATAACATGATCTAAACCACCCACAATCCTACTAAAACCCAGGGTTACGCGATAGTCAAAAGGTTATCCAACGAAACCATGATCTAACAGAAAATAAATATTATAACGATAGTAAATTCATGACTAGGCCATCACTTGAAGTGCTTAGCCGGTCATGGCAACAACAAAGTAAGTATTAATAAAGGTAACCATGGATGGAAAACTCATAATTCTTACAGAAGTTGTTTATGAATGATTAAATACAAAAGTAAGTTTAAGTGTGATCTCCTTTGGACTTCTTGTGGAATTCTTCGAGCTATGGAGGCCTTAATCACCCCTTAGATCTGTGGTGGAATGGTTGATATCAAATTGTCTGAATGAGGCCTCTATTTATAGATTTTGAATAGTTTACGGCATAACCTTTTAGAGGTTTACGCCGTAAACTGCTGACGTTTTCCATGTTGTAGGCTTAGAGGATGTTACGGCGTAATCAAGTGTCTACATTATGCCGTAATGCTGACTCAGATAACTCATCCTTCCATATTAATATTGTTACGGCATAAAACTTGCGTGTGGTTACGCCGTAATCTTGCTGGGTGACGTGTCTTGCCTTGAATAGGTTACGACGTAACACTATCATAAGGGTTACGCTATAAAGTCTCGTAAGAATCCGTGTTTTCTTCATTTTTTGGTCGTTTTCCCGTGTTTCTTGTCATATACTTGCATTTTACCTGAAAATAACAAAATTACCATAAAAGTATCGAATTCAAGTATTTATAAGACAATTGCAAGTATTTTTAGGGAAAAATTGACACTAAAAATTATCAAATATTTGATGTTATCAGAAATACAAAAACAAAAAGAGAGATGAAAAATTGTATGTGAAAAGAAAAAAGCATACGTTTTGTGTCGAAAAAAGCAATTATAAGGCACATGAGAAAGAAAATGATATAAGTATGGTCAAAAAGAATTGATCGACCATACAAAACAGACAAAGAGGAAAGAAACAAAAATAAATAAATTTCTATGTTTGCATTCTTGTGACACTAACACATTTGCATTTCATTCTCATAATTCAAATGTCTCAAACAGCTAAGAAGAGAGTTGCAATCAACACTAGCAACCAAAGGATTGATCCATAAGTGACAATAACAGAGCCACTTCTTTAGCTAACACTTACAATCCTAAAACCACACACCATATACAATGCATTAACACTCACAACAATAGTATCAACAATTTACATGCAACAATTTTTGTACATAATCACTGAAAAACCTAAACACAAAGAAATATCATTTTCAGTTGGACACTCAAGAGTTTGAGATAGGAGTAGACCTCTTCCGCACTATGTTGCAAACCTTCCCAAGACAACAAAATCAACCATGCACTAAACCTCTACTACAAAACACACTATTGAATTCATCAAAACACTTGGCTATGATGAAGATGGAAAACCAATGGACAAGATCTCATAATTCATTGTTTCCAGACTCTACCATCCATGGAGAACAATTCTAAATGTCATCAAAAAGTGCCTCATAAGAAAGAAAACTCGCTTAGATAAGGCAAGACAATCACTACTGCAGATTATTTAGAGGCTAGTCCACAATGCCAATGTGGACTGTGTAAAGTTGATTTGACAAAAGTTTGAATTCCAAATTACAATAAAAAAGAACAAACAAGGCTAAGAAGTTACTGGTGTACGTTTGTGAGCACTAGTCAAATATATATATATATATATAGTATTAATCCCGTGACAATTCTTTCCAAATTACTTCTCAAACAAGAGAAATAAAAGGATAAAATCTCACTTAAGAAAACACAATATGTATATTTTTAACCGGGAAGTATTTTCTTCTCGGGTCGTGTCCCAACGAAATCGTGAATTGAGATTCGGGAATAATTCGGATTCGAGTTAAGAATGATAAAGGATTTTTGAACTTTGGATTACACTACGAATAGAATAGCACAATTAAAAACAATTAACTAGAACGAAATTTTAATACACGAAAATCAAAAACGTAAGCTAAAACTGAAATTTAAAATCTAAGGTACTACTTTTAACAAATTTTATACCTAAAAATCACAAATTTAAAAAGAAAATTTTAGGAAAAAGAATCAGAATTTTTTAACTATTCTTGAATTTTTTATGATTTTTTAAAGAAAAATGAATTAACAAAAATAAACTTTTTCTAAAAATTAACACTAAAATTTTATTTTTATTTTTCAAAAATACTAGAATGAAAAAGAAAATTTTTACAAAAAGAATTAAAAATTTTCAACTATTTTTCTATTTTCTATGAATTTTTTAAGAAAAAGAAATTACTAAAAAACTATTTTAATTTCTAGAAAATACAAACTTAACTAGAAAAATGAAGAAAAATGGTTTTTATCTACTTAAAAGGTGCAGAAATTTAATGGAACAAAAATGCCCAATTTATACTAACCAATTGAACCCTAATTTTACTTATTAAAGTATAAACCCTAATTTTTTAAAACTAAAATTAAAAATATAAAAACTATTTTATTATACTAAAAAGAACAGGATAGAAAGTGCAAATAAAGAAAGTAAAGGGTAGGCGGGGTAACTGTCTAAATTTTACACTCTAGTTAAAACAGTCAACCCTTAACTATTGAGAAAATACAAAACAAACCCTACGATTTGGCTTATTTTGAGCTTATCTAAAAAGTGAAAATTAGCAAAAACTTAAAACTACAAAGTTGAACTTGAGCTTATACACAACAACTTTAATAAAAGCTCTTTTGACTTTTAACAACTGAATAAGCTAGAAAATTAGCTTCTAATACTGTTCTACAGAAACTAAGCTTTTCCTATCTTTTCTAGTCTTTGGCTTATTTCTTGCTTATTTCTTGCTTATTTCTTAATGAAAATGAAAACCACAAGAAGCTAAATGAAGTCTAAGATGTGTATTATAGATTTCTAACAAGAGATAAGCTACAAGGGAACAAGAATAACAAGAAATTTGTTATTGAAAAGTCAGCTTCTGAATTTTAGGTACCTTTTATTACTCCTACCGATAATACCATATCACCTCCTCATACCACTCATATCACAATAACAAAACCAACAAGCTCTCATAAGAAAAAACACATGCGTCGGATAAGTATGAAAGCTAAATAAAGGAAAGTTAATCCAATGACACAACAATTTAAATCTCTCAAAGAATAAGTTAAAGAAAACAAGCAGAAATTAGATGAACTTATAGCTTTCAGAGTACCATATGCAAGTGAAGAGTGAGTAACAACACATGTCATATATGAAGTAAAGAATCAAGTACCAACGCTTGTTCCTGATGTTGTAGCTAACTTTATCCAACTACGTATACATAGCATCGTGATGCACATTCTTAAAGAGAAACAGATCAGTTCTGACACCCCTCAACACTCCACACCCATCCCCCCTAACCCTCCGACACCCAAATAACACTAACCATTCTTGAACTAAAAACTCAACTACTTGGCATGATGTCCAATTATCCAAATCCCATCGAATGTGATTGTAATCTTGGTTTATACAATGCTCTTTGTAATTTTGTGCAATAAGACAAAAGAACCGCACGAAAGGACTCATGCAAAGAAGCAAATATGAAGAAGCGACCCTATGATGATCAGGATCCTCCTAAAAATCATAAGGGGAGAAGAATCAAAAAGCATAAGCTTTTTAGTAAATCTTATTCAGGTAAAGAACAAGTTACATTTGAATCAATTGATTATGATCTTCTGCTGACAAGTCACGTAGACATGAAGAATGGTTCACTAAAGATGCATACACATATTATTACTGGGTTGATAAAGAAACAAATGTGCATGGTTGGTTTAATGAATTAATGGATGCTACCAAAGATCCAAAAGACGATGAGATAATCCTAGATGATTCAACGGTTGCATTTGCAAAAAGATTGAAGAGATCTCTCAACGTCAACAAGCTAACCAAAGAGGATCTTAAGAGAAGAAAGAAAGATGGGTTTGAGCGGTTTGGAAATAGTTTTATGAGAAAAACTGAGTATGAATACAATCTGGATCAAGTATCGTTAGCAACATCTGATAAAATAGACTAGGTGAATCTGGAGTCAAACACCAACAGAGATCAAGAACTAGTTGCTGACTACAGTAAATTAGCTCCATTAGTAGGACCTCGATTTAATCAAAGAGTACCAATAGAACACTTCTTCAATGATGACCTAGAGTACTTGATGCACAGAAACAAAGAAAGGATGTATGCATTATCGTTGACAAAATGTCCAACTGCAGAGTACACTATTAGCTGGATAAAAGAAGATATCAACAGATTCTTCAGGTCAAGTGTTGCAGACTATGATGATGATGCAGAATTGGGTATTCATCATTGGCTCGACATGCGAAAAGGCTTATATAAGACGAGGAGAGCTTCTTTAACAAAATATGGTGTGCACTCAAACTACATGATTATAACTGTGAAGCATGTTGAAGTGGAACGTCAGTTTGACTATGGGTTCTTGTCAAGTATTAAGGTTATTGTTAGCCTTAAAATATGAAGACTTCTATGGAATTACATTAGTTTACTAAAGGCAAGACACACAGGGACTAGTTATGACATAATGTATAAGTTAGATGTGTCTTGGCCTATATATACCCTCCTATACTTCCACAGGAGGGTGAGGAAATCATTTTGTATCTCATAAGTGTGTGTGTTTCTTCCTCTATCTCTCTAGAAACACACACATCTTTCATTTTCTCTCTAATCTAATAAACATGGAAACTTATTTCTTTTATCCTCCCCGACATACTGATCGTTGTTAGTTAGTGAATTATTAATGTTAACAAATAAGGTCTGATGGAAAGGAATACACGTTCAAAGAATCTGACTACTTTTGACTGAACTTGAATAACATTAAGGACATGTATGTACTCAAGGCTCAAGGCAAACTGCATCATCTTGAAGGTCAAGCAGAATATGATTTGGCTAACTCTCTACGAATCTACATCAGAAAGGAAGTGATTAAGAAGAGAGTTGATGATGTTTAGTTAGGAGTCGAGAGCTATGCGGTGAGACTTAATCTTACCAAGGTAAAATTTGATATCCTAATGATTCATGATTATCTAACTTCCATGATGTGTCCAAAAGCATTTGGAGTGATTTATTCTGACAAGAATAGGATGACTAGGTTTATGGGGATTAATGAAGTGTTCAAGTTTAGTGATAGAACCATCAAATGAGTCTATGAAGAACTAGAATTTATGCTCAGACAAAACAAAGTTGGAACAACTTATGGATATTTGAATAGTCATGAATAGACTAATAGAGATGTCAGACGATCAGGAAGAATGATGAGAGAGATCGAGAGGATCCTCAAAGCACGGAAGCAAATGAGTAGGTTGGAGAGCTATGTTGGAAGAATATTGAAGATCAGAGTTATTAGATTGTTTCTAAGGCCGGAGTAACCACGGGGGAGATTGTTAGGAAGCTAGAAAGTGTTGGTCACTTATGAGTATATAAGGTCGTACATCGTAATATGCTTTATAATATTATATACGTAAGTGTCATGTTAAGAATGGTATTCCATCCCACAGCACCCAAGTAGGCAACCCTTAGATAGGTGATGTGGGTTGGTAACACTAGGTAAGCTAATCTTGTATGTGTCTGGTAAATAATATGGTGAATTCCATTCTCTCTCTCTCTCTCTCTCTCTCTCTCTCTCTCTGTGTGTGTGTGTCTAAAACTAGATTATATTGTGTGATTTGATACTGATACTAATATGAGTTTCCTACAAAAATGTTATATCCATTGTAGGACTTACGATATTGTTTGTGTACCTATTACGATTATGGGTATTGGCATTCCTGTCGCAATTATAACTCCAATTAAGGTTGGTAGTTTGAAGTGAATGATATCAATCTTTTTGAGATCGATGAGATGATAATGAGATGCAAGTTTTTGTTATGTTCATATACTCTTATGGCAAAATACAGGTCGAAGAATAGTCACGTTTTAGTTTGTTTGTTATGGCACGCATTTGCATCTCAACTTTGTTATATCGCCATAAGAAGCTTGAGATTAACCAACAAAAGATCAATGTCAATGGAATTGTAATGATCATTGTACAACCTTTAGGAGCCACATGTAAGTAAAAAAACAAGCATATAATATCTTTATCAACGTGATCTCTTATTAATAAAAACGTCCTTTTTGGTAATTTTCTCTTTAAAGTAACCTTATCAATCACACCAAGCCATCTTCGCTAATTTTTCATCTCAATGTCACATATGCTTTCTCTCCACGTTTTTACATTACTTTGTAATAATCCGTAATTTTCATGTCATTATTTAACTTTATACCTTTACTATTTATTTTAATTTTGCATAAAATTTAGTTTTACGGGTAACCGGATAGGTTATACCGCGTGCGTCGTAAAACGTACATTAATGTAAGCCCGACTCTAGACTAAATATTATTCTACATGCTCTATGCTTTTTTATTATTTTACATATGTACCTTACATGTTGTATTTTTATTTTTTACTTTCGTGTTTTACGTTTTAAACTCTTACAATACCCTACCTTCTTATACAATAGCCTTAATATTACACACTTAATAAAAGTTTTAACAAAAAGTTAAACTCATAACCCTCCCCCTCCCTTTGCTAAAAATGACATCAACCACATGGACACTTGTCCATGTGGTGTGCTATCAACATATGAAGTGTCTAGTTATGACACATCTTATGGACATGTGTCCATAAGCTCTTGCATGCCTTGAAACCCACCATCACAACTATCTCATTCATTTCTCATAGCAACAAAATACACCTCTTTGTCTCTCCCTCTTGTGCCGTCCCAAACCACCACCACAACACCATTTCCACTATTGATTTTGCTAATAATATTACCAAAGAGCGAAGGTTTAAATTCTAGTTAGTGTTCTTGGGTTGTTTTACTATAAAACATCATCAAAACTTATCATATCTATTGGGTTCTAGTTGATTTTCATCAAGGGGTTTGCAAAAGTTCTAGTGATTGTGTTGATTCGGTTGAATCTCTAGTGATTCTTGATCCATTGTTCTTATCATTTCACCATCATTTCCTTTGTAAGGATCATCCATACTTTTTATGTTCATACTTTTTAATATGATCATACTCTTTATTTTTATGAGATCTAATCATATATTACATGTTTCATACATTTAGTTTATAAGATTAGCATTGTACTTGCTATTTAAAACAAGAAAAACACTAGAAAAACATGATTTTATCAAGACTATTTGGGACATATTTAAGTAGTGACTAAAACGTGACACTCTGTAAAAATCGTAGACCTTGAGATCTAGGAAAAACTATGAGGATGTAGATCTATGTCTTAGCTTCAATTCCCCGGGTGGCACATGTCGTGACGATACCCGATGATTTAATTGGAAAATAAACGGTGAAGGTGTGTCAGAATTACACACCATATTTCAATCACTAATAACTTATAAAATTTGTATAGAATCCACTGTTGGTATAAAAAGATAAAATATAGAGGACACTTTAACTTAAAAATGGCCAGTTGAACCAGCCATAACGGACTTGTCGTTTAGGAGTTACGGCCTTTTTCGCGTGACTGTTGTAAATTGGAAATTAACAGCTTTGACACTTAACAATATTTTAACCATTTGATACCATTTACATAAATACCGAGGTGGTAGGACCCACATATCGGATTAATAGCCTCAATTACTTTTCCGTAGACGTAAAAACCGAATAATGAATACTTACGGTTTAGGAGATATGGGCTTCTAAAGTTGGGTTAATTCAGAAAATCAGCCCATATTATTGGGCTTGCAATTATTTAAATTTTGACATTTTTGGGCCCAATTTGTTAGCCTCAAAATATTGAGTAAAACATGGAAACTCGATCATTCAGTTGAGAAGACTCGGTCTTTATATAATTCACGTTGTAATATGCTAAGATAGGGTAACAAGCTCATTTAATGTAATATAATTGTGCACGTGTTGCGGGTTTTAACCCAAGTAATCCTGAGCCCGACCTGTGTTTAAAACCTATGTGTCCTACGTATATGGTCTAGGTAAAAATACTCCTTCTCCATAATGGAGAAGGGTTGGTTGCTCATTTGTATTTCTCACATACATATAGTAATCCACCAATCTTTCTTCTTTCTCATTTCCTTCTCTCTCTAACTTCTCTCTAGTTTTCTTCTCATTCTCCCATCTTATTTCTTGGTTTGACCATGATGAAGTGAAGTGATATATTAGATTTTACATTTGGTATCACAGTTAGGTTTTTATCATGGGACCTGTGAGTTATGAGCCCACTACGCTTCCGCTGAGCATACTCTAAAATAGAAAAAAAAATCTTCTATCATGTGGTTTTATAAAATTGTTGAACATAATTTTTCAAAAAGAACTTTCAAAGTCAAATTCTTTTCATAATATTTAACAATTTGTGGCATCTTGTTAATATATGGTCTATTATTTGTGGTATCCTTCAAAGTGTGTGTTCAACACTCCCTTCCTTAAATAATTTCTCAAAATTATGGTATCTATTTTCTAAAAAATGTCATATTTATGTGGATCAATTTTGAGGGGGAGCTTGTAAAACTAAAAGCCTTTTTAATTTTTATAAATACATCTCATAAATGTCATTTTTATGTGTCCAACGACATTCAGTGGATTTCAAATGTGGTACTTCAGTGTCAAATTCATGTGGAGACTAAGCAAAAATTTTCAAGACCTTATCAATGTCATTTCAAAATTGTGTGCTCATTCCTCCAGCACCACTGTACACTCGGGTATATTTGAATACTCAAGCGTTTATCTTCGGATAACGTCCACTGATGAACGGTTTAGCATACTAGTACTCTTACTTTGTGTGGTATAACCAAGGCATCTTAACTCCCATCTTCAACATATTTGTATCATTTTTTACTTGTGGTGTCAAATTTTTATGAAGTGGTGTCACACATAAATTGTTGAAGGGGAGCAATCCGAAACATGTTTACTAATTCATGCAATAAGTGGTATCATTTTTATCCCTATGAAACTTTTCATGTCTTAAAACTCATAGTATCTAAAATACTAAAAGATTTATTATTTTCGATAAGGGGAGAAAATATGATTAAAATGTGATCTAGAAGAATGAGATCTTTAAGACTCAAAGTGCACAACTTCTACCCACATGTGCGAAACAATTTTGAATCTTGATGCACATGTGTAGGGGGGAGTATTTAAAAAGAATTAAACTTTCAAAATGTTAAAAACGTCTTGATTTATATCAAACACTTTGATTGATTTTCAAGGTTTTATAGTTTCGATCTTTATACAACCAATTAACTCACGACGTCGATGAAGTCATAAGGTGGTTAAAGTTAGGTATAAGTCTTATGATCCAACCAGAACCAGAGGGATCTACCCATGGACATTCCATATTTAAATTAGAAGTCCTTAGGTATGATTGGATATGAATGAGAATAAGGGAAAAATGTTGACTAAGACATGAGTTATCACCGAAACAATCACAACAAACTGATAGTAATGATGTCTTGGTAAACATTGAAGGGGTTGAAGAATGAAAAACAAATGTACGGATAAAGGGTGAAAAGAAAGAATCCCTCCACACAACTTTAGGCAGAAACCGGGTCAATACATAATCTATCAGAATCGCAACGATGATTTTTGGTATTAAAGATAGACATCATATACCTAGTGATGCAATGCACAACACTTCCCAGTCATTCAAGTTTTTCTCAAAACATAATTGTCTCATTTGTCATGGATATACACATGTTATCTATTAACATCTCACTTTAAGATTTTTGATATTAAATAGGTGACGGTTAGCTCCAGCCTCCGATTACTAAAACCAAAGTGCACAAATCGAGTCTAGAGCCAATAAGAGATCAAATTATAAATCTCATTCGGACACAATTCATGTAAAACACTTGTTGTTCATCATTATACAACAATTGGTATCAAAGAGTCCTACGTATTATCCTTGTGATCTTGCCAGAACATTCAGAGTGATACTATTTAGTTTCATAGTGATGAATGGAAATCCTTCTAGTGTCAATATTAAACGGCACTGTGGTAGGTGACTTGCAAGATTCTATATGAATCAAGCTTGTGCTAATTGGATATCGAGTTTGGTCCAGTATATGAATTGGAAACTTAATTAGTAAAAAGTAACTAACTGATTCACTCTTATAGTGTTGTCTGCTTTGAGACGTTCCGATAATGAGAACAAGTTAGTACAGCTGGAAACCTTGTCAAGGAGACTCTTCTAAATTAAACCTACCTGATCATAGGTACAATATTCATACTGTAAAACGGTCCTCACAGAACCGAAGGTTAACGTTACCGACATCGACGAATGACAAAGACATGATTCATCCATATCTGTTGTTTATCACTAACATTCAAATGCAGGTACTGAAGATGGAGTAACGACCTCATTCCAGTGGCGTTAGATTCATTACCACATTTATGATCCCAATAGAATAGATCTTTCTTAGCTTGTATAAGGCTAAGTTGTATTGAATAAATCTAAAGCAACTATGATAGAAACTTTGATTGTGAATATCAAAGCCTATGCGAGATCTAGTCAATGATACTAAGAAGAATTTCAATGAAACAGTAATGAACAAGATCAATAACAAACAGTTTATCAAACATTCAGCCTCAATATAATACGAACACTCTTAATAGTGTTAGGGTTACAAAACCTTAAAGCTAAACGATATCAAAACAAAAGTTTCCAGATTGTGATAATTATATTCTCTATGCCCTAGGACCTCCTTTTATACACCAAAGAGTCCTAACAGGCTTACAATATTTTCCTAAGTTATCATGATCTTCTAAACAAATAACTTATACGTATCTTTTACAAAAATAACTTATACCTATCACAAAAGCAATCTTTATCTTCAATCAATCTTTATTTATTAGCAGTTGTAATCCTTCAGCAGTTGTACCTCTTAGCAATATTAGCTCCAAGATTATCATGAAGTCTTTTAATCCTAACAATCCTCCCCTAAACTTGATATTTATCTTCAAGTCTCAAGTTTCTTCTTTGAAAGATTCATAATCACCAGGAGGATGCTTCCAAACACTTCATTCTTTCTTGAGCTGCTTTGTCATAAGCTTAAGAAGTTGATAGCACATTTCATTCCAATGATTAGCTTGAAGTTTCTTGTTGAGCATGTTTGTGATTGTTGCTGGTGTAAGGGGATACATTTTCTCTACTAGCATAAAGATATGCATAGATTGCAATCTCAGATAGTGTACTCCACAGGAATCAAATAATTTCCAAATTAACACTTTTTCATCTTGCATAGTCCTCCATACTGGACTTTCTATATTAGGTTCAAACATTGTTATTAGATCCCCCCTATAACACTCTCTCATAGCCCTCCTCTGGCCTTGTTGACCCATGCTTAGCTTTCAACTGTTTCCACAGAGTTTCCAAGTCTTCTTTGTTAATACTCTGAAGCATCTGAATCATTAATGAGTACCTCTTTGAACTTCCATCAGCTCTTATGATTTGAAAGTATCCAATCTTTCCTTCTTTAATGATTTTCCAGTCAACAATGATTGGAGGCTTAGTGGCTAAAGGAATAGCATCAATTGCTACTTCCTCTTTATCATGAACAATCTCCATATGCTTTTTCATCTCAGATTCTTCTTGATCATCGTCTATCTTTTGCTTCTTAGCCTTCTCTTGTCTTAGCTCCTCTCCTTCTCTCTTGGAACTATTTTCTTCCATCACTTTTGCTTTCTTGGAACTTTCCTTCTGGTCAGTTCCTTTCACCAACTCTGTATCCATATCCATAAATGTGTTTACCCTTTTCATTTCTTTGTCAAATAACCCCTGGATATCATTAAAGCCTTTGTTCTTCAATTGATTATGCTTGTATCCAGCTATGTTTTTTAGATAGGTAGACATTATACTTCTCTTTTGAGCTTTAGTTGGTGGTTTGTTCCTCTTTTCCTCTGCTCTTTTAGCTGCAAAGAAATTTCTCCTTTTCTCCAAGAGTTGTTGAAACAGTTTAGCTCTTTCATCAATTTTCAACTCTTCTTGTTCTCTTGCTTGTAGTCTTTCAGCTAGCAGTTGATCAGCCTTAATCTTAGCTTGAATGTCATTCCATTCTTCAACTAGAGCAACATTGGCTTCTTGTTTTTCTCTTGCAATTCTCTCTTCATCTTCAGCTTGTAATTGAGATTCAAGATTTCTAGCAACTTCTTCATCAAGCCTAATTTACTCTTTCTTTGAAAATTTCTTCACATGTTCAGGTTCAACCATTTTACCTTTACCTTTTTCCTTAACCTGTGATGATTGTTGAGGAGTAACTAATGGTGTTGATGTTGTTGTTGTAGATTTACTTGTCTCTTTGAAAACAAATCATTTTGCCTTAGGTTTTGAAGTCTTTATCTCCACAAGTGCTTGAGCCAAAGTGACTTCTTCAGGAGTAATTGTTGCAGTAGTACTAACAGTAGTAACTACTTCACCAGCAGTTGTAACTGGATCAATAACACTAACTTCCTTTTCATCCATATCCTGTCCTGCAAACACTTCCTCACCATCAAGAACGCCTGTATCAAATATTTCTGTTAGTGCAAATATTACGATATTTAATCTATACGATCTCTTTATGTTTTGGTGATAACAAACATGTAACATGTAATACATAACGTAAAGTACGCAAGTTACTCGTAATCATAAATCATCAATGCATACATATCAACAACACTCTATGTCTCAAGTCTGCATCAACACCGACATTTGTTTGCACCCAATGTAAATCACATAAGGTATGTACAAACAAATTAAACTTGTAGGATGATCAAAGAAAAATATTTTTTTCTTAACCATTACATTTCTACAAAAGTATTTTTCAAAAATAAACAAACACAAAATACTTTTTAATAAAAGAAATGTTTTATTTAAATATAAAATTTGAAATCTGGTTTTCCCCCCAAAATGGAAGCTTCTATACCAGATACAACCTTCCCCACAAAAAGACAAAAAAGGGAGCGGAGTCTAGGCGGCGGCCCCCTTATAGGCCTGGCGGCCCCCTTATATATAAGGGACCGCCGTTGCCAGACTGTCAGCTTTCAGCTCCTATAAATAGTGGGTCATCTCCAACTGATTTTATAACCTTTTTGCACGAATTTCTCTCAGTTCTTTCTCTCTCTAGATCTCACTAAATCTCTCTAAATCTTTGATCATTTAACTTGTTTAATCTTGTTTAAATGTGATCCAATCTTCTACTATTTCCTTCTTCCCTCAAGTGCAAGAGAAGAACTTCGGTCATCTTCAAGATCTGAAGTTATGTAGTCTAGTTAGTCCATTTGTAACATTTGTTACATATAGATCGAGTCAATGTCTTCCAATCTTTAGTAGTGTGTAGATCCAAATGATGTATATATTTGGATGGGTTGATTGTGGGTTGGTTAGTATTTTAGGCCTTAAAATACATTGGTGAAGTGGTAGATTGGTTCTAGCTAAGATTAGGGCTCGACATTTAGCTTAGTGTCGGAAAATAATGTAAGCGACGCGGTTTATGTGTTTAGGCCATAAAACACAAGGTTTGTTATGTTGGGCCATAAAACATAACGGGTTTGGTTGTACCCGAAGAAGAACTCGACATCTAGCTTAGTGTCGGAAAATAATGTAAGCATTGGTATAAGGTTTTCTCCGCCGAAAGGGAGCTTGTTGATTAGTGAAGTAACTCTCGAGTTGGATACTCGAGGAGTGGAGTAGGGCGAAGAGGAGCTTCGTGACCGAACCACTATAAATCATCGTGTCGGTTTGCATTTCCTTTTACCTTTCTCTTTACTTATGTCTTTACATTTATCGCTTTACTTTTACACTTGCATTGTGCTTATGATTGTGTGAACTGTTGTGTTTGTTGTGTTAGTCATGGTTGTGTAGCTCTTTGTAGTAAACATTGTGAGTGTGGATATATTGGTAGAATATGTGCTAGTTATTGGAAATCCATCATCGACACTTCTCATATTGCGTCAAACTTGATTGGTTATTTAATACAAATAATCTAGTGCGAAAACCTCTTCTGGAGGCGGTCCCTTTAAATAGGGCGGCCCCCTTATGTACTGGGCGGCCCCCATACGTTTATAAGACCGTCGGCAGAGAGTGATAAAATATATTATACAAAAGATTTGAAGTTTTTAAGAGGAAACGTATTCAGCCCCCTCTACAGTTTCCACAATTTCTTTATCATTCTTCCCCTGAGTCTCATCAACCAATGTAACTCCTTCATCAGCATCAATATTATCAATTATCCTCTCCTGTTTGGATGCATCCTCCTGATCACCTAAACTTTCATCATCAGAGGATATAATCTTAGCACTCAGACCAACCTTGTACATTCTTTTAAGCCCCTGAGTTCTTGACTTTTTCCTCCTCTCTAGCTTCTTGACTCTCTTTTTCAGGCTTGTAATCTCTTGTGCTTGAGTAGTCTTTGTGTTCTCTAGGTTAAGAACTCTATTTTGTAATTGGGTACAAAGTTCCATCAATTCATTAAGTTTCAGTCTATCCTCACCACTAAGTAGTGGATTATTGGAATGTGTAGGTACATGCTCCTCATTGGCAGCCTCATCTGCTATAGGCTCACCACTGGATGAAGGTATTTCAGTGCCCTTTCTTTGTTTCCTTCTAGGTTGTTTCTTCTAAGGTTGTGATGTAGATGGTTGATTAATAATGGGTGTGTGTTGGGGATCAGATGGTATTTCTGAACCTTCACCTACTTCTTCATGAGCTTGAACTATCATGGTTGGAAATAAAGGGGTAACTCTCCCAGAAAAACCTTTTCCTTCCATTTTTATGTTCCCAAAGACCTTCTTAGTATGGGAGGAAGTAACAAAAATATTTTTGTGATGTGACATATCTCCAAGTTGTTGATTCACAAATAGTTGTACAAATCTTGGATACATCTGAAATTTAACCTCACCTTCCAAGTTCTTCACCATATTATCAAAAATATACTTGGAAAAGTTAAATTTTTGGTTTTTGGCTAAGCAGATTATTGTAGAGGCCATAATGCTATTGAATTCATTCCATGCAGTAGTCTTAGCACTTAGGCATTGCAGAATAGTATGAATCAAAAACTTCCATTGAGGAGAAAAGAAAGTCTTATAAAATGTAAGTTTCTGTGTAAGTTTTTCATACCCTATTCTTGTCAGTTCTTCAAAAATGGTAGCAGTAGGTAGACATTCTGTACCTTCAGCATCTTCTAGGTGAAGATCTATTCTTACACTTGCTTCAGTGATGATCATTTTCTTCCCATCCACTAGGGTTTGTAACTGAACGTCTCCATTAACAATTTTCACTTTTGCAGTAGCCCAAAATTGCTCAATGCACGAAGTATATATAGTAGGATTGATCGTTAAAGCATGCTTGATAGTGTGTGCATTCAGAAAATCCACTATCTGTTCAAATCCATCACTTTCATCGGGTTTCTCCAAAAACGCGACCAAATTATGAGTCTCAGCAAACTTTAGAGCAGCCATTGATGTTGGGTTTTGACGATTAACGATAAAATTGAGTTAGGGTTAGTGATTAGAGAGCATATGGAGATTGAAATCGATTAAGTGATTGAATGAAACCCTGAATCAAGGTATTTATGAAATCACCCTCAACAGCATTAACTTGAATTGGCAGTAGTAAGTTATGTCTAACAGTATTAACTTTTATCAGCAGTAGTAACCCAGCAGTAGTAAATGATGCCTAGCAGCATTAACTTTCATGAGCAGTAGTAAGTTATGCCTAGCAACATTAACTTATACGAGCAGTAATAAGTTATGTCTAGCAGCATTAACTTACACAAACAGTAGTAAGTTTATGCCTAGCAACATTAACTTTGAGTTACCAGCATTAACTTCCAATTCCATTCCAAATAACTTTTCCATCATCAAATTAACATTTTGACTCACAAAAACTCTTTGTCTGTTTTTTATTTCTCTCAATTCTTTTTACTCACAATTCTCTCTGTCTGTTTTTTATTTCTCTCAATTCTTTTTGCTCATAATTCTCTCTTTCTGTTTTTGATTTCTCTCAATTCTTTTTGCTCACAATTCTCTCTTTCTGTTTTTATTTAGCTCTCTTTTTGTTTTTCAACTCACTAATTATCTTAATTCTTTTTCTCACTAAATCACTCTTTCTGTTTTTGGTTTCACAAATCTCTCTTTCTCACAATATTAATTATACCTAACAGTATTAAGTATAACTAACAGTATTAACATAGCAGTATTAAGTAACTAGCAGCACTAATTATACTTACCAGTAGAAAGTCAGCCCAACAACACTAACTTAAATTTCATCCTTAGCTGTTTTTCCATTCCATTCCAAACCTTCTATCCTTAATCAAGACTTCAAAGATTAAGCATGCCAATACTAGCAATCAAATATTGAAATCTACTTACATCAAATGCTTTTGTAAGCAAATCTGCAACATTTTGATCTGTGTGAATCTTGATCATCTGAATAAGCTTCTTCTCATTGCAATCTTTGATAAAGTGATGCCTAATCTCAATGTGCTTTATCTTTAAGTGAAAAATAGGGTTCTTCACTATGCATATAATACTCTCATTATCAATATGAATCTTGGTCTGCATAAAGTTATATCCATAATCCAGCAATTAATTTTGGATCCAAAGCACCTGTCTACAGCAATTAGAAGTAACTATATACTCAGCTTCAGTTGTGGAATTAGCAACCACAATCTGCTTCTTGCATTGCCATAAAATCAACCTGCACCCTAGGAACTAACAACCCCCTATTGTGGATTTCCTATCTAAACTTGCTCCTGCATAATCACTACCAAATCAAAAAGTGAATCCCTAGGATACCAAAGGCCTAACTTAGGTTGACCTATTAAATATCTAAAGATCCTTTTCACAGCATGAAAATGTGAAATTTTAGGATTGACTTGGAATCTTGCACAAGCACATACTGCAAACATAATATCAGGCCTTGAAGAAGTTAGATACATCAATGATCTAATCATAGATCTATACAAGTGTTCATCTACATCTTCTCCTTTTTCATCCCTGAGCAAAGTCTTGTGGGTTTTTATAGGTGTGCTTGCTGTCTTTACATAAGAAAAACCAAACTTGTTCAAAATCTCATTCACATACTTGTCTTGACTAATGAAAATCCCATCTTCCTTCTGCTTCACTTGCAGACCTAAGAAAAATGTGAGCTCTCCCATAGAACTCATCTGGAAATTCTTATGCATCATCTTCTCAAACTCAGTACACATCTTCTTCCTTGTAGACCCAAAAATAATCTCATCAACATATACTTGAACTAACATAATATCACTTTTATCCCTTTTTATGAACAAAGTCTTATCTATCTTTCCTCTCTGAAAACCATTGTCCAACAAGTAAGTTGACAAGGTTTCATACCAAGCTTTGGGAGCTTGATGCAGTCCATAAAGTGCCTTTTCTACTTTGTATACTCTATTAGGGAAGTCTGGATCTTCTAATCCTGGTGGTTGACAAACATAGACTTCCTCTTCAATCTTACCGTAAAGAAAAGCACTCATGACATCCATCTGATACACCGTAAAGTCTTTAAATGAGGCATAGGCTAAGAATAGCCTAATTTCTTCAATTCTGGCAACAGGGGAAAAAACTTTATCATAATAAATCCCTTCTTCTTGTGCGTACCCTTGTGCAACCAATCTTGCTTTATTCTTAATTACAATACCTCTTTCATCCTTTTTGTTTCTGAATACCCATTTAGTTCCTATAGCTCTTTTTCTATTAGGTAACTCTACCAAAGTCTAAACTTCTTGTAATTTAAATTGTAGAAGCTCTTCCTGTATAGCTTCTATCCAGCTTGGATCCTTCAGTGCTTGAACTACCTTTTTGGGTTCTTCTTGTGATAAAAAGCAAGCAAACAAGCAATTTTGGAATGGTTTGTTCTTTGCTGAACAGAACTTAACAAACCATGTTCTTCCAAATTCATTGTCATTCTTCTTGTTTGAGGTGCTAAATGCAGATCTCTAATTACTTGTTCAAGAGGATGATCCTTATGTATTCTTGTAGTAGGAACATGACTGACTTGGAAGTATGTATCTAAATTGTTCATGTCAACCTCTAAAATATCATCCTCAGCATCACTAAATCTGCAAATTTATTCCAATTCAGGCATATTTGGATCATCAGCACAGCCATAGACTATATTCTTATCAACAACATTATCCTTTATGCCAGCAACATTAACAGTTGGACTAACAGTATTAATAGTGTTAGTGCTGTTAACACTTGCATCCTTCTCTTTATTAACTCTTAGCTCCTTTGTACTTGGAACCTTACTATCTTCATTTCCTGGATCTTTAGCATCCTTTTTTTCCTCCTCCCTTGATGGTTTGAATCCAGCATCAGGAGAATCCTTGAACTAGAAGAGAATGGTGAATCTTGAGTCCATAATGGTAGCAATATGTAATCTTTGCTAGGTACTGTCTCCACTCTAGTTTTACCTACATTATCACATGCTTTTGTACCTACACTACTATTAGATTGATTCCCTACAACAACTGGCTTATAGTTAATAGATTTTGTTAGTGCATCTATATCAAAAAGCTAATTAGGTCCACTTCCTGCGATATTAGGTGTATTCTCACTAAATTGAACATGCATGTTCTCTTCTACTATCCTAGTTCTACTGTTGAATACTCTGAATTCTTTGCTATTGGTTGAGTATCCTACAAAGAACCCTTCATCATCATTTCCATCAAATTTACCTAGGTGATCTATGGTATTAAGGATTGTAACAGGATACCCAAATGGTCTCATGAAGCTTAAGGTAGGTTTTCTACCTAGAAAAAGTTCATAAGGGGTCTTGTTGTGAGGCTTGTTAACTAACACCCTATTTTGGACATAACAAGCAGTATTAACTGCTTCAGCCCAGAAAGTTGTTGGCAATTTTAAATCAGCTAGCATAGTCTTAGTAGCCTCTATTAGTGTCCTATTTTTCTTTTCCGCTACTCAATTTTGTTGTGGAGTTCTAGCAACACTAAATTCCCTCTTAATACCCTTTATTTCACAGAACTGATTCATGACCCTATTCTTGAATTCAGTCCCATTGTCACATCTAATCACTTTCACCCTAAGGTCTATTAGATTTTCTATGCCTGTTATAAATATTTTAAGGATTTCACTAGTTTCATCCTTAGTGTCTAAAAAGAAAATCCAACTAAACCTACTAAAATCATATGTGACAACTAGGCAGTACATCTTTTTCATTAAACTCTTTACAAATGTTGGTCCAAACAAATCCATGTGCAATATTTGTAAAGGTTAGCTGATTGAACTGACTGTTTTGGTCTTACAAGAAGCTCCGTGTTGCTTTCCCTTCTGATAAGCAACACAGGTTTGATTAATTTCAAAAAGTTTTAGAGGTAGACCTCTTACAAGGTTTCCCTTAACTAGTTTATTTATAGTTTTGAAATTTACATGTCCAAGCCTCCTCTGCCAAAGATTAGATTCATCTGGTGTGGCTTTTGCAAAGAAACAAGTGAGACCTCCTTGAGGAACAAAATTCTTTATATCAACACTATACATGTTATCCTTTCTAGGAACTTTAAGCAAAACATGACTTTCATCAGTTAACTTAAAGTCTAGAGACAAATCAACACATTCAGTATCAGTAAAAAGAATACTATTCTTCTTGTCACACATATCTGAGACACTAAAGAGGTTAAGCTTTAGTTCCTTTATAAAATACACATCTTCAAAATTTAATTTACAAGTTCTTATTTGACCTTTCCCAGTAATTTACCCTCCTTTAGAATTACCCTCAAAGGCAACAAATCCTCCATCAATTTCTTCATAGTCTGTAAGATAGGATCTGTTTCCTGTTATGTGCCTAGAGCATCCACTGTCAATCACTCCTTTATCCTTTAAATCTTATTATAGATTGCCCTACACATAATGGTAGGAAAATTAGTTTCTTTTGGGGACCCAAGCCATTACTGACTTGGATCTGCCTTGTGCATCAATATAGTTAAATCTTTTAAAGGACATTGATGCACCATTGTTTCTGGAGACATGGTCTAAAACTTTTTGCTTTGGTCTCTAAACCCAACATGCTGAGGCCTTAACAGCATTTCCCTTGTTTCCTTTAACAACACTAAGAATTGTTTTTGGCCTAGCAGTATTAACCACTGCTTTTGGCCTAACAGTATTAATATTTTTATCCTTAACAGTATTAACCCCCTGATTAAAATTACTATTATTTGCTGCTGTTATTTTGTTAAAAGGCCTTCTAGCAGTTGAATATGCATTATTAATAACATTTTTCATAGGTCCTGCATTATTTAATAGTGTTCTTGGTTGAACAGTATTAACTGGTATAGCAGTTTTAAGTGAAATTGGGCCAGACCTAGTTAAGACTGTTCTCGGAATCATGTTCCTTTTTGGACTGGAGTGAGTTAATTTAGAAAAATTATGTTTGTTCACCCTTTGAACATTGTTCCAGACTGGTTTTTCAAACCTTTGATTATTATACCAGTTATTACAATCTTTCCTCAAATGTTCAAAACTACCACACACATGACAAGCTTTATTGAACACCTCAAATTCACTCCCTAATCTTTGAGACATCTGTTGGTTCCAGTTTCTCTTGTTCCCCTAGGACTTCTAGATGGTCTGAAAGATGGATTGCATGTGTCTTGCCTAATTTGCTCAACAGGTTTCCTATCAGTTTTAGGTTTAACAAACTTAATTTTAGTAAAATTAGGCTTAACTGATTGAAGCTTAGGCTCATTTTCTTCCTCACTTTTAGACACCTAATCCTTAATAATTGGGGCTCTATTTTCTTTCCTAGCAGTCTTAGGTTTATTAGTCTTAACAGTAGGCTTTTCAACTACAGATTCACTAACAGATTCATTCACATCAACAAAATCATCTAGACTAGGATAAACTAAAACAGGTTTTGGTGGCATAAAATTCCCAGTATAGGGAGGTGGGACTGCATTATACCCTAATCTTGTTTTACACTTATCCATTATCTGTTTGTCTAGAAGTTCACTTAGACTTTTTGATGAATTTTCAAATTTTTATACTATAGGTTGAACCTCATCTTTTTCTTTTGTAACCAACTCTAACTTCCTTTTAAGCTTTGTAATATCTAAATCTCTTAAATAGATATCACGTTTTAAGAGTTTTATATCTTCTTCATACACAAACTCATTTTTCTTAAAGACTAACAATCTAGCTTCTACAGATTCTAAACCAGCTTTATAAGAGACAACACTTACCCTAGCTATTCTTAAGTCTTTAACTAATTGTTCATTTGTTCTTTTAGATCTTTTACACAATCTAAACAAGATGAATAACTATTTGAGTCATTAGATACCTCGGTGTTTATAAAACTTAAACTTGCTGAAGAATAAGCCATGAGAGCAAAATTGGTTGGACCTTCTTTTGCTTGGTCACTCCAATCATAGCCAAAGTCATCACACTGAGACACTAAAGCATTTGAAGTAGTTTTCTCAACTGGCACAGTCCTTCTGGTAGGCTCCCTGTTCCTGTTGTCTTGATTCCTGGGTGCCCTACACTCCCTTGCAAAGTGTCCTTTCTTGTGGCAGTTGAAACACTCCACCTTGGACTTGTCAAACCCAATTCTTTCTTTGTTGGCCATGTACAACTTCCTTCAAGTATTCTTCAGGAATCTTCTTGCCCTCATAGTCATCATAGCAATGTTCCACCTCAAGTCTATCTCTTCTAGAGCATCATTATCGATTTGTTGCAGATCTTCATTATCAAGTTGTGGAATACTTGGTTGGCTACCAAAAAAGGAATAAATCATATCATCACTCAATTTTTCATCAATTGTTGAGCTATCAGCAGCACCCTGAGTGCTAGCAGTATTAACATCCTGAGTAGTATTAACTGCTCTTTTTGCACTGTTAGTGCTGCTTGGGGATAGAAAGGCTACATTATGTGAGTTTGTGGTTGAGCTAGATGTCCCCTTGACCTCTGATTTATAAGCCTTCAAGTTGTTAAAGAGGTCATCTAAACTTAATGTCTCAATTTCTAGTTTGTTCCTCCACACAATAGTATGCATAGTCCATTCTTGTGACAAACTTCTCAAGAACTTCTGATTGATGTCTTCTTGAGGGATAACTTCACCATGCATCTCCAATTGACTAATTAGCTTTTGAAGCCTTTCATAGGTTTGCTCAATCACTTATGTGCTGGTTGCATCAAAGTTTTCATATTGCTGCTTCAGAAGATTTTTCTGAGTTTTCTTTATAGCAGTATTACCTCCAAATCTGTTCTTAATTGCCTGCATCAGTGACTTAGCATCCTTATATGTGTTGAACTTTAATTGATGCTCATTAGGTAAGGCCATCAACAAAGTGCTTATTGCCTTCAACTCTGCCCTTCTTTGTGCCTTCTCTTCAACTATTGTAGGAGGGATAACAGTTTCCTTACCTTCAACAATCTTTGTTACTATGGGTGCATAACCATTTTCTATAATCTCCCATAGAGTGTAATCAATGCATTGTAGGTATTGCTCCATCCTCATCTTCTAGAGATCATACTCACCAGGTTGGAGTATGGGTAGCTTAATGGTTTGAGTAGATTGAGTATGCATTGCTTCTTGAAAAAGTAGATCTTGTGTGTAGTAAAGTTTCTTCTTATTAAAAGCTTCTTAAAAGCTCTGATACCACTTGATGATCCCAATAGAATAGATCTTGCTTAGCTTGTATAAGGCTAAGTTGTATTGAATAAATCCAAAACAACTATGATAGAAACTTTGATTGTGAATATCAAAGACTATGCGAAATCTAGTCAATGATACTAAGAAGAATTTTAATGAAACAGTAATGAACAAGATCAATAACAAACAGTTTACCAAACTTTCAGCCTCAATATAATACGAATACTTTTAATAGTGTTAGGGTTACAAAACCTTGAAGCTAAATGATATCAAAACAAAAGATTTCTAGATTGTGATAATTATATTCTCTATACCCTAAGACCTCCTTTTATACACCAAATAGTCCTAACAGGCTTACAATATTTTCCTAAGTTATCATGATCTTCTAAACAAATAACTTATACGTATCTTTTACAAAAATATCTTATACCTATCACAAAAGCAATCTTTATCTTCAATCAATCTTTATTCATTAGCAGTTGTAATCCTTTAGCAATTGTAACTCTTAGCAGTATTAACTCCAAGATTATCATGAAGTCTTTTAATCCCAACACACATGCTCATATTCAAGCTACAAAGACATACTATAAGCATCAAGATTCAAGAATCAAGAAAGCTAAATTTCATGCAAAGACAAACACTTCCGCAACTATGATATTCAAGATCTTCCTTAAAAATATCAATATTATCAAGACAAAGATTGTCAAGGGAGATTGTTAGCAAGCTTTCAAGATGATGCAAAGTATGAGCATGTTGGT
>BQNB010073430.1:8630-32119 GCA_026074375.1 Tanacetum coccineum
TCATTCTTATAAGTCAAGCCAGACCCTAAAAGTCGACGATTGGAATCGTCATTCAAAATTTCGAAAATTCTCGGATGTTACACCTAACCCTTTTATGGATGCATCACAGTACACCACAAAATCATCACTGCCTTCTGGTAGTGCCAGAATAGGTGCAACACATAGCTTCTGCTTTAGTAGTTGGAAAGCCGTCTCTTGCTCTTCACCCCAATCTAACTTCTTATCCTTATGCGTTAGCTCCGTCATAGGCTTAGCTATTTTAGAGAATCCTTCGATGAATCTCCTATAGTAGCCTGCAAGACCTAAGAACTGGCGAATCTCCAAAGGTGTGGTTGGAGATGCCTAATTCTTAACTGCTTCGATCTTAGCTGGGTCCACGTGAATACCACTGCTATCAATCACGTGACCAAGGAATTTTACCGTATTGATCCAAAATTCACATTTAGAAAACTTGGCATACAATTCTTCCTTCTTTAGGAACTCCAGAATAGTTTTCAGATGTTCTTCGTGCTCTTTCTCATTGCGAGAGTATATGAGAATGTTGTCGATGAACACAATCACAAACTTATCCAAGTATGGCTTGCACACACAGTTCATGAGATCCATGAATACCGCAGGTGCGTTGGTCAAACCAAAAGGCATGACTCGGAACTCATAGTGTCCGTATCATGTTCTGAAAGCAGTCTTGGGAATATCTTCCTCTCTAACCCTTACTGATGATATCCTGACCTTAAGTCAATCTTTGAGTAGATACTGGATCCTTGCAACTGATCGAATAAGTCATTGATCCTTGGTAAGGGATAACGATTTTTCATTGTAAGTTTGTTCAACTCACGGTAATCGATACACATCCGAAAAGATCCATCTTTATTTTTGACAAATAAGATTGGTGCTCCCTACAGAGAGGAACTTGGTCTTATAAAACCTTTGTCAGAAAGTTCTTTTAGTTGTTCGGCTAGCTCTTTCATCTCTGCAGGTGCAAGACGATATGGTGCGCGTGCAACAGGTGCAGCTTCCGGTACTAACTCGATATGAAATTCTACTTGGCGTGTCGGGGGTAATCCTGGCAAATCTTCTGGAAATACTTCCGGAAAGTCTTTGACAATAGGCACATCTTCGATTCGCCTCTCTGAAATTCCAGTTTTCTCTTCCTTCATCATTTGAATCAAGAACACTTGACATCCTTGCTCGATGTACTTCTGTGTCCTGATGCTCGAGATGACTTCTAATCTTGATGACTTCTCATCTCGATCGTTTTTAAAAACTCCGCTTTTTCTTTCTTATCTTTCTCTTTCTTTACCCCCCCACATTTACAGTCCTTTTAGAGCTGTCTTGATTCCTGTTCCTGTTATCTTTGTTTCTAGGTCCTCTGCATTCCCTTGCAAAGTGTCCCATCTTGTGACAGTTGAAACACTCCACCTTGGACTTGTCATATCCAGCTGTATCACTTCTATTGATAGTGATCTTTCTACCAGTTTTCTGGAAAAACCTTCTTGTCCTCATGCTCAGCAATGCTAACTGCCACTTCAAATCCATCTCTTCTATGTCATCTTCATGAATTTGTTCAAGGTCCTCATATAAAAGTTGAGACCTATTTGGTTGACTAGCCAAAAATGCATACATAGTGTCATCATTTAAGTTAGCAGTACTAACTTGAGTACTAGCAGTGCTAACTTGAGTGCTAGCAAGGCTAACTTGAGTGTTAGCAGTACTAACTCCATAAGCAGTATTAACTTCATTAGTACTGCTAGGGGATGACACAAAAGCCATGTTCTATGAATTTGAGCTTGAGCTTGAGGTTGAAGTTCCTTTAACCTCTTGTTCAACAATCTTGAAATTGTTGTAGAGATCATCAAAGCTCATTATGTCTAGATCAGGTTTATTCCTCTAGACCACAACATGAGTTTTCCATTCTCAGAGGCAGCAGAAGGACTTCTCAAAAAAATTTTAAATTGAATTTTCATTGTGAATATTTCACCCAAGATAGCCAGCTGACTTACAATCTTCTAAAGCCTGGTTAAAAATAAAGTCAAGAGACTATGTGCTTGGAGCACTAAAGTTCTTATACATTTTGTTTCAGAGAGTCTTTGAGTCTTCTTTGTGGATCATTACCCCATATATTGTTTGTATAGTAGCAACCAAATGTTTTGCATCCTTGTACTGATTATAATGTCATTAGATGGTTTCATAGGTTCGTGCCATCAGTAACATATTCTTGCCTTCACATCATTTCTTTCTTTTGAGCCTTTTCTTTAGTAGGTTATAGGACTAGTATTAGTGAAGTTGATTTAAGGTGGTACTGTCAACATTTGTTGTTGTTTGAGCTACTGGTTTGAAGGAGTTTCTATTCTCATGCATCTCATTAGAGCAGTTTGTCTTGTACTGAAGTATTGTTCATATTTTAAGCCTCCTCATATCAGATTTCACCCTGTTTAAGGAATGGGACAACTTTTTGTAGTAGTGGTTTGTGACTAGAGTTTCTGCATCTCATCTCTTCCTTGTGAGTATAGTGTTTTCTTGTTAGTTTCCTTCTAGAGCTAAGTTTTAGGAACCACAAGCTCTGATTCACTTGTTTGATCCCAACTTAAGATCGATGCCTTAGCTTGTTAAAGGTTAAGTTATTTATGATAATCCAAAACAAAGTAAGGTAGAATACTTTATGAATACTAAGAGTATGGCGAATTCTACTCTTTAATACCTTAAAAGAATATTAATAGAAAACAAATTAAATTGTATCATATGAAACAAGGTTTTTAATGAACAATGATATTACTAAAATGCTGCAATTAATTATTATCAATAATACGCAGTACTCTGTGTAGTACTGGGTTTACACCCTTGAAGCTATATATCAAAAAGTTATGAATGTGTAAGAATGTTTGGTTACTCATTTAACTTCTTTAACCTAGGACCTCCTTTTATTACATCCAAGGAGTCATAACAGGCTTCATATATTTTCCTATGGTTATCATGATCTTCTAACAAATAAATTTATACATATCTTTTGAAAAAAATATCTCATACTTATCCCGTAAGTAATCTTGATAAACAATCTTCATCATAATCCTTTCTTTTGTCGTTATCATTCTGCACAGTAGAAACTATTCTTCTAGCAGTTGTAATCCGTCTAAACATGATAGTGAAATTACTAAGGATGGTAAGGTCATAGGTAGAGGTATTAGGAAGAAAGGCTTATATATGATGAAATTAGGAAATAAGCTTGAAGATAAAATTTGTCTAGCAACGATTGATGAAAACTCTACGTTGTGGCATAGGAGATTAGGTCATGCAAATATGCGTTTCATTCAATCGTTAGCATCTAAGGAATTAGTTAGAAACTTACCTAAGCTTAAGTTTGATCAACACTTCTGTGATGCTTGCAAAATTAGAAAGCAAGCTCATGCTAGTCATAAGGCTAAGAATATTGTCTTAACGACTAGACGCTTAGAACTCCTTCATATGGATCTCTTCGGTCCATCCTCCGTACGGAGTTACGGAAGAAACCGCTACACCTTATTCATAGTAGATGACTACTCTAGGTATACTTGGACTAGATTCCTTAAGGACAAAACTGAAGCTTTCGATCAATTTGAAATATTTAGTAAGAGAATTAAAAACAAATTAGGATGTATAATAGTGTCAATAAGAACCAACCACGGTAGGGAATTTGATAATGAGGTGCAATTTGGAGAGTTTTGTAATATCAATGGTATTACACATAACTTCTCAACTCTACGCACTCCTCAATTAAATGGCATGGTTGAAAGAAAAAATAGGACACTTCAACATACATTCTCAACCGAATCCTAATTAGAGCCATCTTAGGAAAAATACCCTACGAACTTTTAAGAGGTAGAAAACCTTTTAGATTACTTTAGAGTGTTTGGAAGAAAATGCTTCATCTTAAACACTAAAGACTATCTTACAAAGCTTGACCCAAAGTCATACAAAGGTATCTTCTTAGGTTACTCTCAAACTAGTAAAGCCTACATCATCCTGAATAAACACACTAGGAAAGTTGAAGAATCACTTAACGTGACATTCGATTAAACTCCTCCACCCTCTAAGACATCACCCTTGGTGGATGATGACTTAGATGAAGAAGAAGCAATTAAGGTTACCAAAAAGAAAAACCTAGAAGATGACTTTATGGATGAAACTTTAGAGATTGACGAAATAGTTAATATTAAGGAATCAAGGAACCATCCATTAGAAAATATCATAGGAAACCTTAACCAAAGAACCCTTAGATCACAAGCCCAAAACCAAAGTAACTTCTTTTGTTTTATATCAACTACAGAACCTAAGAATGCGAATGAAGCCTTAACGAATGATAGTTGGATAGTCGCTATGCAAGAAGATTTTAATCAACTCATTGATAATGACGTTTGGGATTTAGTTCCACAACCTAGGAATATGACAATTATAGGAACTAAGTGGGTGTTTAGAAATAAGTTAGACGAGAACGGTATTGTTTCTCAAAATAAGGCTAGGTTAGTTGCTCAAGGCTATAATTAACAAAGGGGCATCGATTATGATGAAACTTATGCCCCAGTTGCTAGACTTGAGTCAATTAGGATACTATTAGCTTATGCTTGTGCTTTAGACTTCAAACTATTCCAAATGGATGTAAAAAGTGCATTCCTGACCGGTTTTATCAATGAGGAGGTATACATGGCACAACCTCCAGGATTCATTGAGTTTGAAAAACTGGACCATGTTTATAAACTAAAGAAACCTTTATATGGTCTTAAACAAGCACCCAAGGCTTGGTATGATATATTAAAAGCTTTTCTTATTAAACATGAATATAAAATAGGAATGGTAGATAACACTCTTTTACTAAGAAGAAAAGTTCAAACCTCATCATCGTTCAAATATACGTCGATGACATCATATTCGGTTCGACTTGTCAAGACATGTGTGATGAATTTGCCAAAATCATGCATGACGAGTTCGAGATGAGCATGATGGGAGAACTTAACTTCTTCCTTGGACTACAAATAAAACAAATGGAAGATAGAATCTTCTTTAATCAATCTAAATATAGTAAAGAAATACTTAAGTAATTAGTCTTAGAAGAATCTAAACTAATGAAAACCATCATGTCCTCCGATACCAAACTCACGAAAGAGGAAGAGTATGAGTCGGTAGATAGTACCAAGTATCGAGGCATGATAGGTAGCTTATTATACCTAACAGCAAGTAGGCCCGATATCATGTTTAGTGTCTGCCTTTGTGCCCGCTTACAAGAGGCTCCCAAAACCTCTCACTTTGAAGCGGTTAAACGTATCTTCCGATACATTAAAGGCACTACGCACTTAGGATTGTGGTATCCTAAGGGGACCGGCATAGAAACAGTAGTATATTCCGACTTTGATCATGCGGGAGATTATGTGGATTGAAAGAGCACTAGCGGTATTTGTACTATCGTGGGATGTTGTTTGACATCTTGGTTCTCGAAGAAACAAACCGCTCTTGCTATATCCACTACCGAAGCCGAATACATAAGTGCCAGAAAGGTATGTCTACAAGCACTATAGAATTGACTACGACGTTTGACTCGACGACGTCCCGATCATGTGCAACAATAAAGGCGCGATTGACCTTAGCAAAAACCCGGTGCAATATTCTCGAACCAAACACATCAAAATCTGTCACCACTTTCTTTGTGATAATGTCCAGAAAGGACATATCTCAATCGAAAAGTGCCATCCGTCAACAACATTGTCGACATTCTTACGAAACCCCTTAAACGTAAATCGTTTAACTATCTACGTCTTGGTTTAGGAATGATGGAACACATTCCATAAATCATACTAGTCCGCTTCTCTTTCTCCTGTCTCAATTCTAGTCCGTGTTCCATTTCGTGTCATGACAACTTAAATACTTCATCCGAAGTACCTTAAGCACTTTTAATTCACGAAATGCAAATTAAAATGTCACTCTTATTTGCAAAATTTTCGTCAAAAATTGAGTCCAAAACCCCTCACTGAGGGCGGCCCCCATACCCTAGGCGGCCCTCTAATATATCTAGGACTACCAGGCGATATGGGACCGCCATCAGCACACACTAAAATTGAACACTAAACTAAAAAAATTCAAAATACAAAAACAAACACTCCCTTTCATATCTGTAGCGACGAACACGAATACAACACCTCAAAAACTCAAAATCAATCACTAAATGTCACACCCCCAAAATATCAAAGTATAATGGCAACCGAGGGGGCGTGACTTCATGATTATCATACTTCTAAGCAATACAGAACGACCTCTATATGAGACGTTTAATAAAATCGATCACTTGAATTAGGAAATGATAAATCGTTTGAACATTCAGCGGAAGCATAAAAGTAGACAATACAACATTGTTTCTAAATGATACAAGTGATCTTCGGATAACGGAAAATGACAGCAATGCATGAGACTTCAAATAGCATCTTCATTCTTAATACCTAAGAAAACATTGCTAAAGTGTCAACATAAAGTTGGTGAGTTCATAGGTTTGTTCAAGCAAAAAATGTAGTGTTTGTGAATCACAAGATTTCATCCACATGTGACAATATAACAGATACAAAGTCATATAAATTGCATTACTATTGTCTAAGCTCATGACACCGAAGCGTTAACATATACCAACAATAATTGAATGCCCTTGCAGGTGTCTAACCCGGGACACCCGTAATCTGACTCAAATGAAACTGTGTTTGCTCGACTAATGTCAGTCCAAGACAAACAGGGATTGTCAATCCCGATAGATCTATCCATAACATTCGCGCTCACAAAGATTGACGGTTCATGATGAATCGGGCAAATAGCAACTTGGGTTAAATCGGGACTTAGACCAATCAGTAATGAGTATTTGTACTTGTATTCACACGTTTAAAATAAGCAATGTTCTCACCCCAAAAGATAATGTAAAACAATAGAGTAGGGGCTATGAAACTCACCTTGTCGGATAGTCGTCTGAGATGGGTAATGGATCAAGGCACGTCAAATAATGACCCTATCAAACACCTAAGTGATTATAACAATTACTGAGTTTACATTCTAAAATTTAATGCATGAAATGAATTATGCAAATGGTCAAAAGGCATGGTCGTTATGTGGTAACGTTTTATGTTTTCCAAAGTGTCGATCATACCGTGGCTCGTGTGACGACTTTACAATAAAATCTGTTAACATTATTATGTGACGCACTTGTATTTACGTGTTCGTGTGATTTTTACATTTACTAAATGAAATCAATATTTGTATGATATTAAGTACATATATCTTCTCGTCGCGTTTGTTTATTTATGTCGCCGTCGTAAATTAATTTGCTATACTTTATGTACTTATATTTAACATTATTTCGTTTCATGCTCTATTCATATTTTACACTCAATTAAGTTTTTGGGAATATTTTTAGTGTCAACTAAAATTTATGAGCCGAGACAAACTTGTTTAAAAATTTGGTTCTATTGCTAATAATTCTTAAACCATCAAAAATCTCTTTTCTAACTTATTTTCGTTAACTTAAATATACTTATTAAAATAAATGTACTCGTTATTAAGTTGTCAACCCCTTTGGGGCTCGAACCGAGAGTTTGCTAAATGTGTATGTAATATATATATATATGCATGTTAGAATTCAAAGTCAACTTGTCCAAAATACACACTCATTTTATGTCCAAATTCATCACGTGTGCACCCAATTATATGTCGTTTCTCTCTTCTTTGTTTTCTTTTCTTGCTGCACACCTGACGCACACACAAGGCTCAATGTATATTATATATATATCATGTGTACTCTATCTTTTTCTTTCTCTTTTGCTGCCCCAAATGATGCAACAACAGTGAGCTTTTCAACTCACTGTTTTCAGTTCCTAAGTTCCCACCGAAACCCACATGTATATATATATAAGTTTTCTTTCTATCTTCGCATATTTTACATCTTTGTAGCTAGCATGAGAGGACTCATATCCAGGTACTAGGATGCTTGGTGTATGTGGAGTATGTTCAACAGCAGCTGCTGCTACGTTTTCTTTTCTTTTTCTTTGCTTTCTGTCGCACACAACAGGTGGTCTGACAACCATTTTCGTGGTGTCATTTGCTTCTACTCACGCATACTTGATAATACATATACATATAGGTTTTCTATATAGTTTATCATATGTATATAATTTGTATATATGGATTACACGGTTGACACCTTTTTCTTGCTTCCCTCTTCGTTGCCCATCAGATGTACAACAGTGAGCTTATGCTCACTATTTTTCCTTAATGGTTCTATTCCTAGGGGTTAGTCAAGGGATGGAACAAGGTTGAAATATAAGGGTGGGGTGGTGTCATTTCATAACCCATTTGGCTGTAAAGAAATAGTAGCGGCTGTTGTGAGCTCATGAGTTTCAACCATGGCAGCAACCTGTTGTGAACTCGTGAGTTTAAAAGTGGTGATCGACTACAGTGAGTACAACGCAACGACATTACCAGCTGAGCATGAAACCACAATGGTGGTATCGAGCCTACGCAGGCAGCAAGTGGGTCACAAACCAAATGGTAGTAGCGAGGCCATACAAAAACCCTAGAATTTTTATGCGTCTCCCTTTTGGATCACGCTTTCGTTTAGGTCTTTAAAGCTTGTTATAATTTCCTTTGGTTTCGTTATTAGTTTTCTACACGACAAGGGGAGTCTACAAGTTTGGTTTTAGTCATTATTTTATGTACTTGGGGAGAACTCTTGTATGCGTGTGTATATATATATACGAACCATGCATGGTTCGTATCAGGTCATTGTGTGCATATCGAGTAAGGCTAATGTCCTCGTCTAGCAAGGCTAGACGTGCCTTGGTTTTTGGGTCGAATGCATGCGTATAAATGTGAATGGCGAAATAAAGGTTAGCTTGTGAAGACGACTTACCGAGGTCCTAAGCTTGTTGAAAGATGGCGAGGAAGAAGGATGGTGGTAAGATTGAACTCGGTTGCTATTTCTTCTAAAGCCGACGTCTACCTAGCTTTTGCACTCCACGAAAGTTTGAATCCGACTAGGATGATTTTACTTATTGTTTTCAAATTTTAGTTGTGAGTTATTCGTCCATGCATGGTTCCCCTTTTATACTCGTTTTGTGAGATAGATTGTTGAAATGTTGCATGTGAAATGTATAATTCATACACACTGTTATTGGCATACTACTATTTGTGATGATTTCTCTTTTCTATAATACTATTTAGTGAATAGCCACTATTTGTGAAATGAAATGTAACTGGAACGTAACATGTGAATAGCCTTTAAAAAGGTGTAGGACATGAAATGTAAGAATGTAAATGATGATGTTGGTTCATCCATTTTGAATTCATATCTATTAGTTGACTTGAATAATCGTTTGTGTTATTTTTTTTTGTTACGCGATCTCTAAAGTATCCCTTTTTGATCCGTAAATGAAATGACGATTTATGCGCGTTATTTGACTTTAGACTAGCACAAAATATTGTATGCCACTTGAAGGACAACTTTTATTGGAAAAATAACGATACTTAGCAAATGCTTGCGATACATACTTTGCATAATGGGATAAAAGTTCTACATTTTTCTGAGGTGTCACAATTAAGGCTAGGATACTGGAAGCTCAGAGCGAAGCTTCCAAAGGCGTTAACACTCCGACAGAAATGTTGAATAGATTGGACAAATAGCTTGAGAGAACAGAAGATGGTGGATTATATCTTGCTGAACAAATTTGGGTACCAATCTATGGCAATTTGAGAACTTTGATAATGAATGAAGCTTAAGCTATAAGGTACTCCGTACATCCTGGAGCAGACAAGATGTACTATGATCTTCGAGGCTTATATTGGTGGCCCGAAATGAAGAAGGACATTGCTATGTATATTAGCAAGTGCTTGACTTGCTCTAAAGTCAAAGCAGAACATCAGAAACCCTCGGGTTTACTTTAACAGCTAGAAATTCCTGAATGGAAATGGGAGAATATCATAATAGACTTCATAAGCAAGTTACTGAGAACTAGTAGCGGAAATGACTCGATTTGGGTCATTGTCGATCGATTGACTAAATCGACACATTTCTTAGCTATCCGTGAAGACTACAAGATTGAGAGACTTACAAGACAGTACATTAACGAGATCGTAGCAAGGCATGGTGTGCTAGTGTCAATCATATCAGATCGTGACAGTTATTTCACATCGAGATTTTGGCAATCCTTACAGAAAGCATTGGGAACACGACTGGATTTAAGTACAACTTATCATCCCGAAACCGATGGCCAAAGTAAGTGTACCATTCAAACATTAGAAGATATGCTTAGAGCTTGCGCAATTGATTTTGGCGGCAATTGGGATACACATCTACCGTTAGTAGAATTTTCATACAACAACAGCTACCACTCGAGCGTGAAGTGTGCCCTATTTGAAGCATTGTATGGAAGGAAGTGTCGAACGCCCATAGCTTGGGCAGAAGTAGGAGAAAGCAAGCTATTTGGACCGGAGATTGTACAAGAGATTACTGATAAGATTGTGCAAATCAAGGAAAGACTAAAAGCCGCACGAGATCGCCAGAAATGCTATGCCGACTATCGTCGAAAGCCATTAGAGTTCAGTGTCGGTGATAAAGTACTACTCAAGGTGTTGCCTAGAAAAGGCGTGGTACATTTCGGTAAGAGAAGCAAGCTTTCACCAAGATACGTTCGACCGTTCGAGATTGTCGAACGAGTTAGTCCAATAGCATATCGGTTGCGCTTACCACAAGAACTTGTAGGAGTTCATGACACGTTTCACGTACCATTAGAAGAAGTCAAGATCGACGACAAACTACATTTTATTGAAGAACCTATGAAAATCATGGACCGTGAGGTCAAGAAGCTGAAAAAGAGGCGAATTCCTATTGTAAAGGTTCGTTGGAATTCCTGAAGAGGACCATAATTTACTTGGGAACGAGAAGACGAGATAAAGCGAAAGTACCCAAAATTGTTCGCACGCTACGACTTAGGACGAGCAACTAAAATTTCGGGATGAAATTCCCTTTAATAGGGGAAAACTGTGATATCCGTCAATTTTGAGGCCAGTAACCAAAAGCAAATGTTTGATAATTGACTCTCTTAATTATTTATTGAGTCACTTTTATGTGGTCGTATCACTCTTATCTTTTAACGCTTATCTATGTGCAACCCGTGTTTCACGTCGCTATTTATCCCGAGCTTTAAATTCTATTTTCTAATTTTATAGAATTTTTTTTATTATTTTAGCCGGTTTTATTTAAAACCGTCATTTTAATTATTCGCGAGTCCTGCGTTGGATATTTATCCGTTTTATAGATCGAGAAATCAACAATTACATATTTTAGCTTCGAGAGCTTAATTAGTACTTTTTTACTTTTCCTGTGTTTTTGGCCGAAACCGCGTCAAAATAGTATTTTTACAATTTATAACGCGTTAACTAAATAATTGGGCCGAGAACTATACAATGCAAAGTTAAAAAATAAATAAAATAAAATAAAAAAATATACATAACCAAACACCCTCCCCCTTGTTGTCTCCAACAATAAGCTAAACCAACCACCCCTTTATTACCCTTTTTACTCCAACAAAACTAAAAACCAAAAACCCCTCTAATTTTTATAAATATGGAAGATGCTAGTTAATTACTTTGCTATATAAATCCTATTATTACTTCAACTCCTATCATAAATCACACACACACACAGCCACTCTTTTTTTTTCTCTCCCCCTTTTGTCTGTTCGACGAGCAGCCTCAAACCACACCACCAAAACCACCAAAAATCTTTAATCTTGACTCCTAAATCACTTCCATTCAATGCTACACCACTTCTACACTAATCCCCATTATCCTTTACAAGATTAAATCAACATGCAAGATTTTTATCAAGATTCTTAATTTTATTGATTTTTGATTTCAAGGGTATTTGATCTAATTAAGGGTAATTAGAGCAACAAGGGTTAAATATTAAGTGTTTCTACAAGATTTGATGAATCAAAATCGAGTTCACATCATTGTTTTTGTCTTTGTGGGTTTCGGCCAAAGTCAAGAAACCATAAGGGTTTATGGTTTTGATCTTCTAACTATTCCATTGTATCTTTGTAAGTATCCTAGTTAATTTTTGTGTTGATTGATTATATATTCTTGCATGTGAATAGTTTTATGTCGAGAATCCATGGATGGTCATGCATGTTACGTTTTTGGGATATTGGACAGTTTAGGATAATTAGCATGATTAATTGGTTGGTTTGAGCATATTGGAAGTGTTGTTAATGCGAAATTTTGGCGTTTCGAAGGTGTTATAAAAACCCCTATTTAGATTATAAAGCTTAGTCTCTTGTCGGCAAAATTGTGATATGGTAATCTGAGATTTGATCTAGGATTATGATAGGTTATGTCCGTAGCTTCGTGGTGCTAGTTTGTGCGTCCGATAACTCCTAAAAACGAGTTTTCTATGCTAGTTAAAAGTTTGGAAACTTATTATGTCAAATTCTGCATTAGGCGATTTTGCGCAGAATTTTGGGTCAACTTGCTTGTGTCATAACTAAGTCATCCGAAAAGCTTTTATAGAGTCTCTTGACTCTAAAACTAAGTTCAAAGAGTACTTTCCAGCAAAAAAGGCCTCATGAATTTTCAGCAAGTATAAGTTAGTCAAAAGGTCTTTACAAGATGCGTTGTCAAAACTGCAAGTATGGTCTAGAATTTAGATTGCAAAGATGTAGTGAGCAGACATATCAAAACTAGGTTCCAGCAGACCCTGTTTCGGACATGTTGCTTGGTTGTATTTTTGAAAAATGGTTAAGCTTGTCTATAATTTTTAGGAAAATTACAATAGTCTGTCAATACATATAGGTGGTTGGAAATGAGAGATGAGCATTGGTTGTGGTCGTTTAGTATTTCTTTAAGCGTCGTCAAGCGAAGAGGAAAACCGGTAAAATCTCAAAAAAATGTAAGTGTGGAAATGGTAGGTTGCGTCTTGAGCATGGATTCTTCGACATAGGATTTATACATGTAGGAATATATATATGATTCCATATCATTGCAAGTTATTCATATTCTAACTATTAAAACTTCCTAATACGCGGACCACTATTATTATAGGTCGCGGTTGAAATCATTGAAATCTATGGTGAGTTTCTCACATCCCCTTTTCATACATGTTTTAAATGTTTTGGGGTGGAAAGCATGATGTGTCGTTTTATTACTCTTACTTTGAAGTAATTAATTATTTAAACACATTTAAACTCGAACTTGTTTTGAACGTATGGAACTTGATTTGAACTTGTTGAACTTTGGAAACGTGTTGAACTTGAACTTGGCATGTATGTTGTTGTATGCTTGGAACCCGCCACTACTTTTAACTCATTATCCTCCTCATCAGGATTGAGACGTTAGTACTTATAGATAGCGCTATTAGGAGATTAGCCCCTCCTCACTCCCCACACAAGGGTGCATAGTACTAAGTGTTTGTGCCACACTATACAACTAGAACTTGATTGGATGTTGGAACGGTTAGGCTGAATACGTTTAAATAGTGCCTCGCATAATCACTATAGCATACATAAACATTGATTTGTTTTGGACTCTTAACTTATTTGGGAATTGATTTTTGGCTTGGACAACTATTTTTGATAACTTTCCATTGAGTTGGCAAACTTTTATCGGACATCTACTCTTTATCTAAAACTACATTTTGTGGATATAATTTTGAGAGCTCACCAACTATTTTGATAGTTGACCGTTTTATCATGCTTTTCAGGTGACGTTCCTAAGGTGGAAACTTAGAGCCATGTTTTTAAGTTATTGTTAAGACGTCTACATAATTGTAAGAACCTTGTCTTTTGAATATCCATGTTCAGATAGAAACAACTTATGATGTTTCATGTACTTTTAAATTTGTTCTTGAAGATGTTGTAATTCGGATAACTTTGCTTTTATTAAATCATGTATGGTGTTTTTATCTATCACCTTGTGTGATGCTTATTGATATGTTACACCTCACGTTTCTGCCTTGGTGGGGTGTGACATGCACTTAGGTATCTTAACTTTAACCACCTCATTCCCAACCAAGTGACCCTTTAAATTTGTATTGTTTGGTCAGAAATAGTGCTAGTTGGGTTTTTCCATTGTTTATCGCATTGGGCACAATCCTCAATAGTTTCCCATGCCTCTTCAGCACTTAATCCCTTAAGGTTCTGGCCTACCGCATGGTTAATGTCTATTTGGGTATACCTATCGATATGATAAAAAAAGATTTGAATTTAGGACCATAGGCAAAGGCCATGATGCGGGACTTTTTTGATTAAGTCCTTGTAACGAGTCCATGCATCGTAGAGAGATTCATCTTGATGTTGTTAGAACATCAAGGTATATCTTTGGAATGGGATGGTTGGGTTTTGTGGTGGGTTTGAAAGGGTAAGGTAAGTGGTATTTCATACATCATGATGGTGAACAAAAGAGTTACAAACAAAAGAAACAAAGAAAAGATAGACTACAGGAAAGCTAACATACTGAATTAAAATCTCACTTGAAAGGATTCAAGTGAGTAGAACTAAGTTAAACTATGATCGAACCCTAACTATTCCCCACGCAACGGCGCCAAAAACTTAATGCGGGTGTCGTAGGGACTTCAGCACGAAGTTTTACAACTCCCTAGGCAGTGTACCTAATCGTTGTAGTGTAGTATAGGTAAGACTCGGGGGTTGTTATCGTTCTCTAAGGGAATAGGTTGGGAAGGCTTGATCTCGGTCTAACAGAATTCTAGGGGTTGAGAGAAGATTCTTTTTGTGTTTTTATATTTTATGAAAGCAGGTAAATATCATGATTTAAGAGGTTGGTTTGTTTAACTAACAACTAAACTAATTAATATCTAAACTATTGGTGATAACTTTATGATAAACAAATGTATTTACCTTATCATGCACTACTCCTCAGATTGCTTCTCCTAGATCCGTTACCTTGTCACACTTGTGATAATCTGTGTAAGTATTTCCTAGGTCATGAACGGATTACACGAACCCGCCGTCTATTTAATATTCTGTTAGGGCAACACACAAGTAAGGTAGTATGAAGACTATTACAAGGCCCCTAAGAGTATATTAAATGCATGTGAAATAACTTAAGAGGGATCAACCATATTAGGGGTAAGGTAGTATGAAGACTGTTACCGATGGTATCCTTTCTACACTACTTGTGTTTCCCTAGACATATCAACAGCGATACAGACAAAAGCTGGTTTTCTAAAGACTAACAGGCACATTCATCAACAAGAAGCAACATCAAAAGGATCAACAACCTAAGTTTCATGCAATCATAGATAAATACAAAGGAGGGTTTAGCCTCGCATGTTATAAAGAAAGCAAGAAGATAAATCAATTAAACAACACATAGACATATTGAATGATTAATGATAAATAACCTTACTTGATTAAAACATGTATTTAAGGTAGTTCAATAGGGTTTGGAGGCCCTAAAAACGATCTACAAAACTGCTAGAATGACTAGGGTTCATCTCCCTAGGTTTATACAAAGTTACACACTTAAAACCCTAAAACGGTTTTATATGTTTAGAGATATCGACGCGACGGCGTCGCTTAGAAATCCTGACGCCGTTGCTACGTAGATGGTTCTAGATCCTCTTTAAGTCGGCCACGTCCTGACGCCGTCGTGAAATTCCTGATGTCGTCACTAGATAGATCACGACGGCGTCGCTTTATGTTTGCGACGCCGTCTCCAGCCACTGTATGCATAAATCTTCAAGAGATTTGGTGTAGGTCAGTAATCTTGTCTGTTTCTTCTCCAAATGAGCCCAAGTCACGTGTATTTCCTCCAAAAGCCATCCAAGTGCTAAGAACCTGAAAACAAATGATTAAGCACATAATCTGTGCATTTTTGCATGATTTATAATGGTCTATAAAATGACACCTCATCAGTTAGCTTCTAATGACGGAGACCTAACTGGATTTTAAACTACGAGTTCAATGATCCTATCATCTTCTACCGAAGAAGATGACTTAGGTCAGGGTAAACTCTTATCAAAGGTTACATTGAGAGAATCCTCAATTCTCATTATTTCCTAATTAAGCACTATGTATGCTTTACTAGTTTGAGAGTATCCTAAAAACACACCTTTGTATGACTTTGGATCGAACTTGGTGAGATGTACTTTAGTGTTAAGTATAAATACTTTACAACCAAAGAACTTAAAGTACTCTAGTGACGGCTTCCTATTTCTAAGAATTTTATAGGGTGTTTTATTAATGAATTTTCTAAGATAAACCCTATTAAAGATGTATGTTTCCGTATCTAATGCATGACACTAAAACTTTTGTGAAATGGATTGCTCGTCTAACATAGCATGACTTATCTTTCTTAACTTGTGATGTGTTCTTTTAACAATCTCACTTGATTGAGAAGTGAACGGGCCTAACAAGTTATAATACATTCCATGTTGTTCACAAAAGCTCCCAAATTGCAATTTATCAAATTCACTACAATGATTTGTTACAATTAAAATAATAGATCAATCATGTAGGTTTTCAAGTCTTTTACACAATATTTAAATTTTTTCTAAGACATCATCCTTTCCCTTAGACTCTCACAAACCATTAACACAATGTGTAGTTTGATGTGCGCAATCAACAATCATTAAAGTGTAGAAGTTCCCTCCATAACTTTGAATTGGAGATGGACCAACTAAATCTTAAGTGGAACAGACTCTTAATAGAACCCTAGTAGTTGACACTTCTTTCCTAGTCATATTGTTTGCATTACCTTGACGCCTTAAACCACTTGTATCACAAAAGTATCTTTTAAAGCTCAACTTTGGTAGGTTCCTTACTAGCTCGTTGGAAGCTAAGTTTTGAACTAACCTCATATTAGCGTGACCTAACCTCCTATGCCAAAGCGTTGAGTTTTCCACCACGGATGCAAGACAAATTTGTTGTTTGGGGTTATCTCCTAATTTCCAAGTATATTGACCATTTCTCCTATGTCCTTTAGCTAGTTTTTTGTCATTTTTATTAATAGTACAATCCTCTTTAGTAAAGCTAACTACGCAATCATCATCACATAATTAACCTACGCTAATCAAGTTAAAATCTAGACCACTAACATGCTTAACATTGGTAATTGGAATGGAGTCATGAGTAATATTACATCCACCGAAGACCTTGCCATTTTTATTAATAGTACAATCTTCTTTAAGTTGCTCCCAAATCGTACAATCTTCTTTAAGTTGCTCCTAAATACGACATGTGCACCATCATACACCTTGTATGAAGTAAACAATCTTTTATTCCTGGTCATGTGGTTAGTGCAACAACTATCCACAATCCATTCGTCCGATCATAGATCGATTTAAGACACACCTACAAGCAAACATGAATTCAAGGTCATGGTACCCATTTTTTCTTGGGTCCGTTGTGGTTAGCAAAATATGGTGCCCAAGTTAACCATTCTTGGGTCTTGTAGTAAAGCACATAGTTTATGTAGGTCGTACCTTGAGAATGCAGACCAAGGATTGTATTAAAAATCATGGGAGTTTTGAAAGTTTGGTCCATGATAACATCAAATAGTTAATACTTTTTAGTATTAAAATCCCTATCAAAATGCTTGTAATTATTATATAAATGCCTGAAATTGATACTTAATTACTTTATATTTCGTTTACAGGAAGGAAATGAGCATTTGAGAAAGAGATGCGGGATTTGGACATGGAAATCAAGCAAATGAAGGTTTTCATGGCCAGTTACGGTGTAAGCACCCTAAAGGAGTTACGCCGTAACCACACTAATAAAGAAATGAGTCAGCATCCCTTATTATGAACCACTTCATTACTATTATGTCGTAAATTGCCACGATGAAGAAGGATTACTTATCCTAGTCAGCATTACGGCATAACCATAGTGTTACGATTACGCCGTAACACATTTTAAGCCTATATCCGAGAAGCCCACATCAGCATGGTTACACCCTAACACACCTCAACAGTTATGGCGTAACCAATTCAAAAACTATAAATAGAGACCTCATTCAGCACATTCGAGATCACTCACTCTACCACATTTCCAAAAGGCGATCCAAGCCTCTAGAAGTCAAAGAATGACACTAGAAGTCTAAGGGAGAAATCAGTACATTTAATGTTGTATTTAATCGTTCATAGACGCATTCTGTAATACTAATGATGATTTAATCCACGATTCCTTCAATTTATTCTTGATGTATTGTTACCATGAGCGGCTAGGAACTCCTAGTGTTAGCCTAGTTATGAATTTACTTATGTTATGATTATCTCTCATTTATTTATCGTTTGAATTAGACATCCTATTTGTCTATCATTGATCCCTGAGTTTTGGTAGTATGGAGGGTGGTTTAGATTTAGTTGATTCTCTTATTAGGTTGACTTGTTGAACTTAAGATCAACGGGGTACTAGGGTAGGATTGCATCTATCTCTGGTGCAGTAATTTACCCAATTATCACCTTTATCACATTAAATACTTAAAAAGCTCAAGAACTCTTTCATAGGGGGTTAATAATTTATCCAAGTTATAGATAAGGTCTTTAGGATAGTCGGGGATGAATCACTATAACTTGGATGCCCTGCCCTCGTGATCTTAAGAGAATTGGGATCTTAGAGTAAGTATAGGACATACCTCAAATGCCAATTTGGATCTCTTGATATTAGAACCACTAATAAAACAATATCTAGACATTACACTAGGAAACAAATCATAGCAGTATTAAAGAATTAACTAGGTTAGCACGCTTTTCTCCCTGACTGTTCTCAAATCATTTACTTTTATCATTTATTTTCCAGTTAAAATTCTCAAATCAATTCAAAAATCATTTTCTATTAGTGACATAATCAAATTAAAACTAATACAACTAAGCTCTTGGTACGACTTCAGATTTACCAAATCCTGCACTACATACGACTGGGTTCTCTGTCCGTTAGTGCGTGTAGACATCGATAGACGAGTTTTATAAATTTAAAACTTGTAAACAAATTATTCAAAATAATTTACTCATCAAGTTTTTGACGTCGCCGGCGAGGAACTTACATTAGTTGTAATTTGATTCCTTGTATTTATTCATTTCATTTATGTGGAAACTAGAAAGGGGGGTTGAATAGTTTACAGGTTCGTTTTCAGTTTTAAAAGTTTGCTTTTAAAAATGTTTAGATCCGAGTTATATGTTTAATCAACCAACAATATGAACAAACAATTACTATCTAAACTATGCGTAAATAACAATAGCAATAATAAGTAAAGAGATAAGGAAAGGAACAATCAAACCAAGATGCCAAGATTTTATAGTGGTTTGGCTATGAAGCTCCTCTTCGCCCTACTCCACTCCTCGAGTATCCTACTCGAGACTTCACTATGTCAACAAGCTCCCTTTAGGCGGAGAAAACCGTTTACACGTCGCTTACGTTATTTTCCGACACTAAGCTAAATGTCGAGTCCTAATCTTAGCTAGAACCAATCTACCACTTCACAAGATATACACACTCACAAGATCTACACAATCGGATCTACACAATATCTGAATCACACAAATACATAAGACAAATACAATAGAGATTTAGAACTTAGAAGAAGAGAGGATCACTAATCAACACTTTGTTTTTTGGCGAATACGAGTGTTCTTCTCTTGCACTTGATAAAGAGGAAAGATGAGATGAAGAAGATAAAATGAGATCACTTGAAACAAGATCTAAGAATGTTAGTGATCAATATTTTTAGTGAGAGAAAGAAGAGAGGAAGAACTGAAAAATTTCATGCAAAGAGGAATGATTTTCAGCAAGGGGTGGACCAGTATTTATAGACAAGAAAAGCCAACGGTAACTGGCGGCGGTCCTAGCGGTCCCCATTTTATTATTAAATTAATGGGTCTCCGCCAGCCTATATTAAGGGGGGTTGCCCCTAGACTCCGCTCCTATTTTTGTCTTTTTGTGGTAAAGGTTGTATCTACTATGAAACCTTCCATTTTGGAGGGAAAATTTGAAATTCAAATTTTAAGTTTTTAATAAGACATTTCTTTTAATTAGAAAATATTTTGTAAATTTATTTTTGAGAAAATACTTTTGTAGAATTAAAAGTGAGGTTTAAGAGAAAAATATTTTCTTTGATCATTAATCATGCTTAATGATTTTGTTTAGCCATACCTTAAGTGATCACTAATCTTAGAAATGAAATTTCACACTTAATAATTTGTGAACATTTATTTTTATCGTAAACGTTTTTACATTTTGTTATTATCAAAACAATGAGAGGTCGAAAAATATAAATAACGTTTTTAGACATTATTTGTATTAACAATCTCCCCCTTTTTTATGATGACAATATATAAACTCATTTTAAATAAAAATAAAGGTTTCGAATTATTAATGAGTTTTATTTCATTTCTCTCTCTTTTTGTCGAATTCAAAAAGGATGACCGTCGAGTTGTAGAGGTGAGAAAGAAATCGACGATATCAAGACCCCCCTTGATGTGAGCTCCCCCTCGTTTGGGGCACCAAGGGATCGATCTTACGAAATTTGTTTGCTACAAAACAAAGTTAGAAGTCCAAGTGCAAGACACATATCTCATAAATATAACACCATAGTTATGCGTGCATTTCAACCATAAAGAAATTTCATTCAACACATAGTAGATCAATACCATAGTAGTATGATCATTACAAGACAAGGTAAACATAAATTAAGACATAAAGCATAAACTAGTTAAATCTTGAGTTATAGTAGATGCCATAATCAAAAGTCGGTCGTTTAATTATTTGGGTAGGTTAACCATGTTAGAATGGTTAACTAAAGAGAGAGAATGGTGAGGTTGGTGAAGCACGGTTTGGAGAAGTTCAGGTTTGAGGCATAAGACGGGTGAGAAGAAAGTAAATGAAGTTGATTTCATTTCTCAAGGAATGAAATTAGTTTCTAGAGTATCGACAACAATGACAAAAGCTTTAGTGAAAGTCAACTTGACCATGAGATGGTGTATAGATTTGTTGAGGTGGTGGTGAAGGTGGTACTTGAATGTAGGCATGGGAAGGGTTATTGTGTGTGTCAAGAATGGTGGAGATGTTGTGAAGTGAGTTGATCATTTCGTCTCTTAGAGGATTATAGGAAGGTGGTGAGAGAGATTGATGATGAACTCTTGGAAGAAGTGGAGGTGATTCATGTTTGAAAGAGGATGATGGTTTTGGGTTGGATGTCTTGCGCTTCCACACTTGTCTAACCGAAATTCTTGGTTTTCTAGAAAAAGTTAGGATGGTGGTTTGAGCAAGACATTGATGTTGAAGAAAGGAGATTTAAGGGATGAAGATGGTGGTGAAGTATAGAAGTTGGGTGATTAAATAATAAGGAAGATTGGAGAAAATGGCAAAGCATGGTTTAGGAAGAAGAAGGTGCCAATTATGGTTTAGCCAATATGGGAAATGCCAGCTTAAGGCTATAGATAGAGAGGTCAGTGATACAGAAAAAGAGGCAAATTCAAAAGAATTCGTTCCCTCCTGTAGGTGGTCCCATAATGTCTGGTGGTCCCAAATATGTTTGGGGCCGCCTGATATTTATGGGGGCCGTTTTCTGGAAAAGGTGAAAATTTCCAGGTTTTATTTTTCGTCCAGTGATTTTTGGCATCTACTCAATTCAAAAATTAAGTAATCTAAACAAGGATATATGATTCTAAACTAACATACAAATCATTTAGCAAATAGGAGAATTATACGCATATAATAATCATATAATTTGCTAATCATGTAAAGCATTAGTAAGATGATAAAATTTGAAAAGATCATTTTAGTAATTTGAAAGGATGTCCTAATAGAAGGATTAAAGAAGTTATAATATTCTTAATAAATATAGATATAAATAAATGTCTTCAAAAACATGATAAACATGTTTACTTGCGTTTCCCCTTCATCATGTTCTTGATGGCTTGTCCAATTGACCTTAACCCTTCCCGGTGAGCTTCTCTTTGTTGAGTTTGAACATTTATGGTTTCGAAGAGATAGGTGTTTAAGTTATGACTTTCATGAGGAGGGTTTTGAATGACTCTAAGGATAACATTAGATGAAGAAGAGACATTTTGGGAAGGTAAAGAGGACGGGTTGGAATGAAATGATTCATCATCATTTTCATCAACTATGGTGTCTAGTGGAAGAGATGAAGAAGGATGATTTTGAGTGGTGGAGGAGGAGCTAGCATTTGACTCACGATGTCTTTTCTTGCCTTGATCCGCTCGCGTCTTTCGCTCATAATGAGGAGCGAGCGGATGCATGGCTTGATCATGTGCGAGGTAATGATCGAATGCTAGCTCAGGAGAGATGGACACAATATGCTTGAACAATCTAGTCAAAAGCATTCCATAAGGTAAAAGTTCCTTTGGTTTGTTTCAAGTCTTTTCCATTCTTTTGAGAATGAAAAATGCTAGATTGTAAGGAGTAGAGGTCTCAATACAATAAAGCATATGACAAAGACAAGCAGAGACATGATCCCTATGCCCTTCTAGACAAATGACGTTTTCACGAATAATGTCAACCCAAAGTTTCATATGAGTATGAATCTCTCGGGTTAGGATTTTGTTATCACCTACAACAATGGTTTTATTATTTTTGGTACGAGTTTCTTGACCTTGTCGAGGAATTTGAATAAAAGTCTTGATGACACTTAGAGAGGGAGGAGTGGTCTTATAACGACCTTAACTCAGAACACTTATTGAAAAGTGGTCGAGTGACCACATGTCGGTATGAGAGGCTTGACCTTTGAAGGGGATTTTTAGAATTTGATCGAATTTCTCAAGAGTGAGAGAGAATGACTTGTTTTGAATGACAAAGTTGACAATAAAGTGACCCTCGAAATTAAAGGTAAAAGTGAGTTGACTATAGAACTCGAGAACAAAACGAGGTATAATTTGTTCGTTAATGTTTAACGAACAATCAAAACCGGTTGACTCAAACTTGGCACGAATATGATTCATATTTTCGAAATTTTAACTCACAACCCTTCCCTCATGAAAGTATCGTTTTTCAAGGTTTGCCATTGTGTTTAGTAAGGGTTGATTAAATTCATTTGATATGAGAGGAATGTAGTTTCGCGTCTTTTGATGATCAAGTCTGGTAACTCGAGGCATTGTTACCTAAAATGACATAAATAAAATTATAAATGACTTGTTTTGAATGACAAAGTTGACAACGAAGTGACTCTCGAGATTAAAGGTAAAAGTGAGTTGACTATAGAACTCGAGAACAAAACGAGGTACAATTTGTTCGTTAATGTTTAACAAATAATCAAAACCGATTGACTTAAACTTGGCACGAATATGACTCATATTTTTGAAATTTTAACTCATAACCCTTCCCTCATGAAAAAATCGTTTTTTAAGGTTTGCCATTGTGTTTAGTAAGGGTTGATTCAATTCATTTGATATGAGAGGTATGTAGTTTTATGTCTTTTAATGATCAAGTCCGGTAACTCGAGGCATTGTTACCTAAACTGATACA
>BQNB010073431.1:0-10998 GCA_026074375.1 Tanacetum coccineum
TTCAAACTCACACCTTGTATCTTTTTTCCTTCTTGATTATTTTCAAGTCATAGATCATATAATATATACTTGGTTAGTTAGTTATCAAGTTTCATATAAGTTAAAGGTGTCAAAATACGAATCTTAACGTTGCATGCAACATTCCTCGCCACACAAAGAACAGGAACCGCATTTGCTGTCTATTAAGAGAAATTTGATATGAAAAAAGAAAAAAAACAATGTTAGTAATTTAATTTACAAAATCAAATGAAGAAATCAAGACTAGACTTACAGTACCTCTGCTTGTGGAGCGTAATAAGGAGCAAAAGCAGGTACGACATGAACTCGAGGTTGATCCTTTTCTTCTCAAACCTTTAACCTATCATCAATTACCATAGCCATCCATGGACGACAGTTTCGTTCTTGGAACACATTCAGCAAAGACTTGTGTGCACCTACACAAGGATAAAAAAAGCAAGGCATTAAGATTTACGCGTCGACGATAGTGAGTTGAATACAGAAATGCTTATTTGGAGGGAAAATTCTATTTGAAGATTGGTATTGGAATGTAGAATGTAACTTGTTTGGTCCTAGTTATGAACTGGTAAGTTTGACTTGTGTAAGTCAATGGGTTGGTTTGGAATTTTGGATAATATTGGGTAGAAATGTATTACAGTGTTCATGGATTTGGGATTGTGAAGATTTTGAGGTTATAGTAATGATACATAAAGATTTTTTCCCTTGGGGTAGAGTTTTAATTGTGATGGTATGTATTTGTGCAAGTTTGACTATTTGGGTCAAAGTCAAAATATATTGGGTTAGAAATTGGATTCTGGTTTGGCAATCATTCGATCTTATTTTTGCTTTGTTTGGATTTATAATGGTTTGGATTATAACTTGGAGGCAGTATTGTTTTTTGGGCCGGTGTGATGAAATGAAGAAAAAAATATGCTGATAATTAGGGGGGTGTTCATATTGCGGTCCAAACCGAGAAAACCGAGGAACCAACCCGACATTGGAACGTAACCGAACAGAACCTGTTAAAATAATTATGTGATACAGTCTGGAGGTTTTGTATGGCCTAGAAAGGTCAAGCCATACACCTAGCTAAGGGCCTGCTCCTAGAGGCTCTGAACTTCTTTAGCCCTCACAGGAGTCAAGTCCCTGAAAAGAATCCCTAAGGTTATAACCATGAGAATTCTGACTAATCCAAGTCAGTTACTGATGTGACATCAGTCGTCTCGGGATAACACGACGATCTTTTAACTATGTGTTACAAGTGGCCAGAAGTTTTTCCAAAAGGTAGAGAGTAGGCCCAGAAAGTTATAGTCTGATGATTTCAACAAGGTTTTCAGATTGGATGACGACACAAATGTCTCTGCTACAGGAGCTGAAGTGACATTTTCTCTTAGTAACCTAAAATCTAACTTTGCGCTACCTAGTAAGATTGCAACCATGCGATACCCTCATCGGCGTGAAGGTCAAGCCATACACCTGGCTAAGTTAATTTATCAATATTTTATCTAACAGGAGAAACTTTTTCTTCAATAACCATGTACATTGGAATAATAATGATGTCGATTTTAGAGCGAAATAAGTAACAATAATAATGATGTCGATTTTGCGTTCAAATTTGTGAAAAAGGCTGAGGTCTTGGGTTCGAGCCTTGCTGACCCGAGACTTCACCTTTTTATTTTTTTTGACAAACTGTTTGATTTTTTTAAAGACAATAAGCTAATGAAAATTTGAAATGAGCAAAAACAGATTAATAACTAAACTTAATAAGAAAAAACGAAAAGAGTTAAGCAAAGAAAAAGAATTGAAAAGCTGAATTAAGCTATTAAGCAAATCTGTCAATGACAGACTCAAACAGACCTAAGTAACACTTTTGGGCTTTTTTCTAGCTAGTAAATGAAAAAGCTTATCCTTAAAAGCTAAAAACAGATGAAGTATGATCTATAAGCTATCTATAACAACTTCAAAAAAGTAATTTGGAACAAAAATAAGGTAGGAAAAAGGCTTATGAAAATGGCTAAGAGGCTGTTTTTGATTTTTAAAGTTTACTGAAAATGAAAAATTTGCTGTTTTGCAGACCAAAGTTAAGCTACTAAAAAGCTTTCAAAATGAAAATTAAGCTGAAACAGATCAACCTAAGACTACAAAGAACCACTATGCTCAATTTCAAAGCCTAAAACTTTTTCTAACCTATCTAATTTTTAACTTGAAAATTGACTTTTTCCTTTTTTTACTTTGCTGATGTAATTGTCAGTTTAAGTGCAAAATTAAAGGACAGCTAATGCAACTCTAACTAATGCATTTTATCATCAAAATCACTCTAATTTGAAATCTACAATTTGATAAGCTAAAATCGGACTGAATGGATGTTTTGAAATCTTTTGTAATAATTTTGATTTGGCTGAGCAGATTCTAAATCATAACCATTCTTCTAAGAATACCGACTCGATTGCTTCTTGGGATAGGGTTAGTGTTCACAAGCCCGTCGAGACAGGACTTCATTCGCAAGCCAATGCTCATGCAGTGAGAACTAACCATGTCCCATGAAGCAATTGAGGTTGTTACAAACAATTTTGCAAGCATCACAAGCTCCTAAAGAAGCAGGCTTTGTCCCTTCTTGCATCATTCTATGCTTTTTAATCTCAAGTACCATCTGATCATCATTGGTTCTTTTGCGTTTCTGCATATTCTTATTATTTTTTTGCCAAAAAAGGAACAGATGCTTATGTTCTACGTTTGGTCATCTTTGCATGCCAAAACAGGAACATCTAATCTAATTAGAAGTTCTATGTTTGATGTTTTTTTGAACCAAAAATAGAACATCTGAATGTGTTCTTATTTTGGTAGTTTTATGAACCAAAAAAAGAACAAACCATGGAGTTCTTATTTTGGTTATTGTGTGTGACCAAAACAAGAACATCAAAACCCAGACCTGTGTTCTACTTTTGGTGTTATTTGTTTGCCAAAAACGGAACAGACTCTTATATTCTACTTTTGGTCATTATTTTATGCCAAAACAAGAACATCCAATCTAATAAGAAGTTCTAATTTTTATGTTTTTATGAACCAAAAACAGAACACCTGTGTGTGTTCTTATTTTGGTTGTTTTTATGAACCAAAAAACGAGCATCAAAACCCAGACTCATGCTCTATTTTTGGTGTTTTTATGAACCAAAAACAGGAAATCTGAAGGTGTTCTTAATTTGGTTGTTTTGTTTGACCAAAACAAGAACATCAAAACCCAGATTCGTATTCTACTTTTGGTGTTATTTGTTTTCCAAAAACGGAACAGACACGTGTGTTCTACTTTTGGTGTTATTTATGTGCCAAAACAGGAACATCCACCCTAATTAGAAGTTCTAATTTTGGTTGTTTTGTGTTGGAAAAAACTTGATCTTGGATCGAAATGAACAAACTTTGAATCAAATATACCGTAAATAAACTTGCTATTAAATCTTGCTATAATTTACAGAATATGTCATACATTTTTGTTCTAACAATTCGTCCCTATTTATAAGAAATGAAACAGTACATCTAAAAGTTATGTCGGTTCAATGAATCATCGTGTTTGTTGAGGAATAACTGATTTACAGTTATTTTTAGTTATATAACCGTTTTTGGTCCTGCGGGTTGGTTTTGATCCGGTTTGTTTGGGATTACTGGTAAAGTGGGTTTTGACCCTATATACTCCCCCTAATCACAAACGCTGCTACTTAAGAACCTTGACTTCAAAGCAATGAATGTTCGGTCAGTGGTCATAGATGAGATCACTCTTCTTGTGCCTTGTATTTGTTGTTTCACCATCTCGTGCATTAATCCTTCGCAATAGTGTCCATACTCACCACAATCGTAACATCTAAGCTTGTTTTTGTCTTTAGTTCTTTGACTCGTACTTGCTCTACGTGCATTTGGATTATTCTTCCATTTCATGCTATCCTTGCCTTCTTTGTTGAAGTCTTTACCTCGCCATTTACCATAGCTTTTATTGTTTGAACTTGCCATGAGAAGCTTGTCTTGATCATTTGTCTCTAGTGTGTCTTGACTCTTGATTCGTTCTTCATAAGCTGTTAATCTTCCAATGGCTTCTTCAAATGACATTTCGTCTAGTCTGAATTGTTCTATAGTGCTACGATTGGTAAAAACTTCTTTTGGAAGCAAGTTAAGTATTTCCTTACATCCTTTATCTTCCAAAGTTTCACCAAAGTCCTTTAAAATTTGGCCAATATACTACTTTAACATTCCTCCGAAGGATCACTTACTTTTTTATTTGGTTTTATCCTAGACGTGCTCTAGTTCACTCTTAAAAGTTTGCAGTCTTGCTTTTTTGAACGAGAATCGGCTCCTAAAATGCTTGACTTTGATCGAGTCCCATACGTTCCTTTGCAGTCGAGTATTGGCACACTATTGCATTAAAAATATCTTGCGGTTGTTGTTTGGAAAATATATGCCTTTGATGTGTTTTTTCTTTCTTCTCATTTGTTGTTACTCCTTTTGCAACAATCGTTTCCCAAATGCCATATGCCTTCAATATTATCTCCATCATCAATGCCCACTCATGTAGTTGCTTTCGGTCAATTTTGGACATTGTAGTGAAACATTTCCTAGTTCTCCTAGTTCTCGAACTGATGTATTGTTCGATGTGTCATCTTGCTTGTCATCTTTTGCCATGCTTGCTTGCGTTTGATCAAAAGATCAAAAGTTCTTGTTTTTTTGTTTTTTTTACTGGCTAATCTTGCTAACATCAGATTTTTCCTTGCTATAACACGAAGGTTCGGGTTTATCTTGCTATGAACCACGAAGGTTCGATTTATCTTGCTATGAACCACGAAGGTTCGGTTTTATCTTGCTATGAACCACGAAGGTTCGATTTATCTTGCTATGAACCACGAAGGTTCGGTTTTATCTTGCTATGAACCACTAAGGTTCGGTTTTTTTCTTGCTATGAACCACGAAGGTTCGGGTTTTTTTTGCTATGAACCACGAAGGTTCGGTTTTTTTTCTTGCTATGAACCACGAAGGTTCGGTTTTTTTTGCTATTGTATTTATAAAAGAAAATATTTTTCCTTTAGATAAAAATACAAAACTCCTTTTTATATATCTTGCTTCCTTTAATATATTTTCAAAGATTGGAAAAAATATACTAACGTATATTAGAAGAGGTATTTTCTAAACAAAACTAATATATAGATTGTAAAGAAAAATAAAGATGAGGGGTTAAATGGTTTTTTCTTTTAACCTGGTAGGGTTAAGACTCCGGTGCCCCTTTTTATCTTTTATAACTTGCGCCTCTTTATTCTTTCTTGGAGATATCGAGTCTCTTTCTCTCTTTCTTTGAGACTGATCACAACGTGCTCTTCTCTTGCCTTGGTGGTTTGTTCACCGATCAAGGATGGTTGATTAAACTTCTTGTTTCTTGCGAGTGTGTTCTTATTGAACCACTTGATATCCTTGATTTGTGCGAAATTTAGGGTTTCGCAGATTTGGGGATCTTGCTAACCGCCTAAGATTTTGGGGCTTTCTTGCTAACTCGAATCGATTCTATGAATCGATGTGGTGTGCGGTTCTTTATTTCTTTCAGGTGCGTTCGTTCCTCTTTCTATTGATCTTGCTTTCTGCCCCTTTGATGATGACTTCTGTTTTTGATTCGATGTGGGTTCCTTTTATTTTCGAATCTGTGAAAAAAAATGGTGCCTTATCCCTTTGTTTTTCGGGTTGTGGTTTTCCGTTTCTTGTTTGATGAACTTGCAGGGTTGGAACCCTTCGTTGCCAGTGATTTCTTTTCACTTGGCCGCGATGTTGGATTCGCCTGATGTAAAAACGGTTTCTGGAAAACCTTGGTGCTGTTTTTTTGATTCGAAAAAGAAAATCTTGGTATATGATGATTTGGTTTTTCAATCAAACCTTGCTCTGATGCCAAATGTTGGATCGCACTTTCTAATTTGGAATCAAAATATACCAGAAATAATCTTGCTATTAATCTTGCTATAATTTACAGAATATGTCATTCATACAAATTTTGTTCTTACAATAATCGTTCTTATTTATAATAAATGAAAAGGTGCGACTAAAGGTTATGTCGGTTCAATGAACCGTTGTGTCTATTGAAGAATAACCGTTTTACAGTTATTTTCGGTTATATAACCGTTTTGTAACCGCCCTTTTGTCCAGCGGGTGTGATTACCCAGTTTGGCGGGTTTGACCCGGTTTGACCCAATAAATTTTATATCGGAAAGACTATGATGGACATTTTTTTTTGGGTAACCATGGTTTCCGACCTTTTGGCCGACTAATCCACGGGGTTTGAACCCACCGCCACACATACTCAAACCAGGTAAACAGACAGGCCAATAAACCAAATCCAGACCCGAGACCCCCTTATAGGTTTAGACAGTTTATAAGGTTTTAAAGGAAAAGGCATGTTGTATGTTTATCTGAAAATCACGACCCTTTCATTCACAACGTTTCATATTGTATAAATAGGGATAGTTCTGTAAATCAAACCAATGTTAACCATTTCAGTTATAATATCATATTATTAAGGGTTCAACCCAATCTTCCTGTTTCTTTTATTCTTGAATGATGTTTATGTTCATGATGCTTGTTTGATCATTGAAGATCCTGGAAATCTCCATCAAGACCTGTGCATATCGATTTATATATGTATCATAAATAACTTAATAATTATGGAACAGACCACCGGAATCTTATTTCTTAAAGAGTATCAAGTGTTTAACGGTCTCCTGTTTGTTTAATCCTGATTACTTTATCGTATTGTTCTTGAGGCTTAATATTAATAAAACTTTCAGCCACAGTGCGGCCGGCTTAAGTTCTTCTAGAAGGCAGAAAGATAACTTGTTTTAAGGAAAAGTGATTCAGTTTGCTAAAAGGTACGCGTTCTTGATCCCTTTGTTAATTACATATTCTATACGTGTTTACTTTCCGCTGCGTACCCGTGATCTTTATTGGTTAATAGATGTAAAAACCCAACCGACATAACTTAATCATATGTTGTTTTTTTACCAGAATATTAAATACACATGTTCTTATTTCACCAACATTTAACTAAATCATTGTAACTACGGTTACATGTAATCAAGGATCCTAATTAATATGACAATAATCGGGAACATGTTGTTTAATAACCAAAAAAATTTGTTTTTTCGTTTGGAATATCTTTTTATATACAGTTCTGATATGATTAGTTTGTCAACTTCTTAAGATCAAAGTGGCACAAGTTTACGAAATATGCTTGAAGGCAACATGAACCAGAGCTCCATGATCAACAAAGATGGCAACTATCATGGTGAAATACCACGTCAGCATGATGAATTAGTGACTAGAAAACTAAAAATATTCACATATGGCGAACTAGAATTTGCCACGCAGAACTTTTGTTCTTCTAGTACAGGCTTAAGTTATCAGTGTAATGAAACCGTTTACTCAGTAACTACATATTTCTCCTTTGCGGGTTATACCGGACAACCCATTGCAGTTAGGAGAATTGATGAATACAAACATGTAAGTCCTTGATCCTGTTATCTTCCCCTTTCTATTTTTTGTTTTTTGGCATGAAATTTGAGATTCATATGTTATGGTTGTAAAAACTCATCTCTTATAAATGCAGTTTGATCTAGAAATGTTTAAAGAGTTTCATCATCCCAACCTTATTCAACTCATAGGATACTGTTTAAATAGAGAAGATCTTTTGCTTGTGTATGAACATATCCATTACGAAGACTTAGCACGGCTACTTAGTTGGGGTAAGTAGAATAACTCCAGACATAAATTAAAACAGAATATAATGCAAATTTAATTGAAGAATTTGATTTTAACTGTAGGGAATATAGCAAGACTTCCATTGGTTACGAGGATTAAAATAGCTGTAGGAATTGCTCGAGGGATTTCTTTCTTGGAAAAGGCACAACTTCAAGTCAGAAAAAGGAAGCACACAAATTTTAGGTCGCGGCTAGATAGGCAGAACATATTTGTTTATGAGGTATGATCTAAATTTTACTGTTACAGTCTTGAGAAATTCCAGTATCATTTATTAGTGAACCTTATATACAGACAACCTGTCTTAATTGATGGATTGTATCATTTTACTTCATCAGTGCATATATTTTATACAATTAGCTAATAACAGTAGATACTTCTACCACATTTCTTAGATCATTAACCACTTACCCTTCCTCTAACACAACATTTACATTTTCACTCAAAGATAAATGCACACAACTGAGCTGAAATTATGGATTAGTTTTAGAAGTTTAATGAGTCATTTTAACGTCTATGTTACTTTGTTAAACAAAAAAACTTGATGTCCCATCATTCATGAAGTCAGTTTTGGCTAATAATGTCTTACCATGTAATTTACAAGTTGTGATTGCAGGTGAGTTTTTGACTAATGTATTTATTTTCTTAGAATACTTAAAATACCATATGTGAGAGGTAGAACTTTTGTTGGTTACCCATTGCTAATTGGCAGTGGGATAAAATTAGTATTTCTATGAGCATATTTTATATACGGAGTATTTCTTATCTAATTTACGAATTATACATTAACGTATGTGCACAACATATAAATTTTCAGGATTTTACAGTGAAGATTTCAGGTTATGAAACACCTATGTTAGTGCATGGTTTTCCTCCTCATGATATTGGTGAATCTTATCAGGTGATTGGTAAGTAGCTTCAACCTTGCATTCAATTGGTTTATCTTGTGATGACGCAGTTACATAAATCTGAACATGGATCACTCTGTCAGAGAAATTTACACTACCGAGCAATCTCTCCACCAGAGGGGTCTCGGATGGGTGTGCAGTAGGTGCCATCGCACAGCCCCTCCACTTAAAAGGGGCCACATTATTATTAGTTTTGCATATAAATACGTATAATACTATACATATATGAGCCATATAATTCAAGTTTATATGGAATTTTCTTTAGTTTATAAATGTAATAGGGCCTCCACTTTTATAGAGTTATTCACGGAGGTGCTAACAGGGAAAGACTCCTTCAATTTCAAGTTCCATCACAAAAAGTGTTGGTGATTTTAGTGTCATCAATCATTTTTGTGTAATGGTGATTTACCCAAGACCAAATGAATTTCAAGTTACGTTATAATACGAGTTCGGAGGTGTGGAGTGCACACTTGTATAAACTATAAACTTGATTTCAAGTACGATAATGGTAAAGGTTGTGAATGTATATCAAGGGGTAAACACCTTGGATCTTTTATATAGTGACAGAAATTCATTCGTCAATAGACATCCCAAAAAGGTACACAAAAAAATTTTATTCTTATTCATATCTGACACATACTTGACAATGAATACTTACTCTCACGCCGGAGTCTAATCGTGGGGTCCGTCCCCACGGTAAGGCTAACGGTTTACTTTTAATTGTGCAGAAAATCATCACTTCTCTTGCTCTAGTACAAGATCCAGTATCCAAGTCGCTTGAAGGCCCGGCCCGATAAGAGACTTGACACGCTACCAACTCCAACACGAATTTTGTACTAACAAGTGGCGCCATCCGTGGGACCCTTACGCAACCACGTTTTCTTAAAAACTCACCATGAGCACTCACGAACAAATCACAAATAATCCCACGTCCGCCGTGAGGAACACAGGGGGGAGGAATGGTCCCCAGGGTATTGAAGAACCTATGTCTGATGAGGTTCTTAGGGAAATGTGCGACAAAAATTATCACCAACTCTTGCCGCTCATCGCCGAAAAGATGCAAAAAGAAAAAGAGCAGAAGGATAGACTCAATGCGGTAAAAGCACGGCTGATCTATGGCGAAGAGTCCGGAGTTAAGATAAGAAGCCATGAAGAATCGCACTACTCAGAATCCAAAACACCAACTGCCCGAACAGAACCCCGAAGAAGGCGCGGAGGCAGGTATTCCCGAAGCCCATCACCACACGCCAGTGTATTCAAAAGACTCAAGAAGAACAGATCCCCTTCACCGCAGCCCCGGCCGCGGAAAGAAGAGGGGGTGTTTAAAAGGTTGGGAAGAAAGGAGCCAGTTACATCCGCGCGTTCTGATAGTCGTCGGCGAAGTCCCCAAGCACAAAGAACTGAAGTTGAAACAAGAAGGCGTCAACAAAGGCAAACACCTTCTCGTGCAACTAGCCAATACTCGGAAAGTGAGGACAGTGAAGGAGGCCACTGGAAATCTAAGTCAAGAAGGCAGAAATCAAACACCTATGAAGATGATCTCTATCAGCCTTGGACATGTGAGGAAAGAAATCCTTTCACACTACGGATCCGGCACTTTAGTCTCCCGAGGACTAGGATGCCCAGCCATGTCAAAACATACGACGGAAGCGGAGATCCGGAAGATCACCTAAAGTTATTTCAATCGGCCGCAAGAACAGAAGGTTGGGCAATGCCGACATGGTGTCACATGTTCAACTCAACCCTCACCGGGAATGCCAGAGTTTGGTTTGACAAGTTACCAAAAGAGTCGATTGATAGCTATGAAGATCTAAGGACAGCGTTTAGGGAAAACTATCTTCAGCAAACAAAGCACATCAAAGATCCGGTGGAGATACACCACATCAAGCAAAGAGACGGAGAATCTACGGAGGACTTCATGGAAAGATATAAGGCAGAAGTCCTGGACGTAGAAGGTGCTCCGGAATGCATGAGAATCTCCGGATTTATGCACGGAATAACGCACCCTGGGTTAATCAAGCGTCTATATGAAAGAATCCCGAGATCTGTGGACGAAATGTATAGAATGACTACGTCTTTCCTACAAGGGGAAGTCGCTGCACTCAGTCACGGTCGAAAGAAAGTATCTTCATCATGGAAACCGTCAGAGGGAGGGGACAAACCGACCTTCAAGAAAGGCTTCAAAAATAAGCAAAGACCGGATCGTAAGCCAGATAGATTCTCACTCCTCACTAAAACACCAAAAGAAATTTTCACTCTGGAAAAAGGAAAGTTCAAAGCCCCACCCCCAATGGTAACTCCGGTGGAAAAAAGGGATCCGAGC
>BQNB010073432.1:0-32118 GCA_026074375.1 Tanacetum coccineum
TAAGGGAGCGAAAAGTTAAGTTTATACTTACACAATTAGCATTTATGAGTAGTGTTAGCATCTAATCTTATATTTAACTGTTATTTCGTTTTGAGCTTAGTTTGGGGATTGTGAAAATCACCCGTTATTGAATAAGTGGTTAAAACGGGGGCGCTTTCGAAATAAATGATTTTTGAACCTTCTTAATGGACCTTTTCTGTTCTTGTTTGATTGTGAGGGGTCATAATTTAAAAGGGGATTTAATTATTTATTTTCGGGCGTGTTTTATTTACATTGCGTGTGAGACCAGCAATGGCTGAGTGTGGGGGAATTTTGATATGTGCTAAAACACACATCATTTGTACCCCGAAAAATGCTAAAAAATGGACTAAAACACTAAAATATGGATAAATATGTTGCAAATATGTTTGTATTGTGTTTTTATGTCTTACAGGTACAAAGGATTGAAAACAAAGCAAAAACGGTAATTTTTGGGTGACTTTCGACGACGTTTTCATGTTTATCGAGGTCGAAACAAAGTCGTTAATATTCCTCGATCACACCATTGGAAAGAGCACGAAATTACGAGTCCAACGATACCGGCCTTTCATATTTGAACCTTTTTATTTTGAACTTTTTTCGTCCCTGTTTGAACCTTTAATACTAGTATAAATGAACTAGGCAAAATAAGGGTTAAGTAAATAATAATGCATATATATAACAAGACCACTGCCTAGCGCAGTTGGTCTTGTGGCTTGCTTTGAGATTTCACCCGGGAGGTCCCGAGTTTGAAACGCAGGAGGGTTTATCCCCTCCACGCCACGTCAGCTGCCACGTGGCGGACCTAGACCCGACCCGATCCAGACCCGACCTGACCCGGCCCACGACCCGATACAGACCCGACCTGACCCGGCCCATGACCCGGCCTGACCCCGCCCGTTGACTTGCGGTCAACCACCGTTGACTGGCGGTGGTTGACCGGTGGTCCGGCTGCGTTGACCGTCGCCGTTGACCGTCGCTGCCACCGTTGACCACCGCCGTTGACCGGTGGTCCGATGGTGGTCCGGTGACGGTGCCGGAACAGTAATTACACCACGTGGCACCACTCAGGTGGTGACACGCGACATTCTAATGATTGGAGTACGAGGTACTGTGCAGGTGTACGAGGTTGTCAGTACGAGGAATGATCCAGAAGCACACGTGGCAGCCTCTCATTGGTGGATCCAGCTGGCGGTTACGAGGTATAATCATTGGCGTATTAATAACGCGTTGGGACGAAATGACGAAAATACCCCCAAGCCCACTTTGGGCTATAAATTGGAACGCAGCAGCTTCATTGAAGGGTGTTAGTTGTTAGTTTTTTTTTGTTTATATTTCATAGTAGTGTAGGAGTAGTGTAGCTTATTTTTATGTCTTTTTAGCTTATTAGTTTGCTTATTGTAAAAGCTTTTTGTTGCTAATTTTAGCTTATTGTAATCAAGATTTTTGCTTATTAAATGAAGAAGTTATTTCAAATGTTGGTGTTTTCTTTAGCTTATTATTTGAGCTTATTCTCTTGTCTTTTTCTTATTTCTTTTTAGCTTATTTCCAAATAAGCTCATGCTTATAGCTTAATTTTGGATCCTATCTCTTAAGCTTATATTCTAATAAGCTACTTCCATAGCTTATTTAGACTAGCTTATTTTATATTTTTTCGATTTAGAGCTTTTCGAGTGAGCTTATTTTAGCTTATTTTTTGATTGCTTATTTTTATTCAAGCATATTTTTTCTTTATATAGATCTAATCCTTAATCATATCCGATCCGAGTTCACTTGATTGAACACCTTAGTTTCGGGTGGATTAGATCTAAAAATAATAGATCTTATATTTTTAGCTTATTTTCTAGCATAAAGTTTGTTGCTTTTTAATTCTAGCTTATTTTTCTTAGATCTAAATCTTTAAATATACCCGATCCAAGTTCACTTGATTGAACACCTTAGTTTCGGATAGATTTAGATCTAAAGTTTTCATCTTTTAGCTTATTGTCTTTAGAATAAATTCTAAAATAGCTTTTGCTTATCTCATCTTTTTCTCTTTTCTTGTCTTTACTTTTTCAAAAATACTTATTGTTTGATTAAGCTCGATTCGAATGCTAAAAAGGGTGTCATGAGTCTCCACTACTCTGATCTTATTCACTAAGTCTTGTGCACCTTTATCTTGCGAGAGCTTATTCTTGAGCTTATGTAGCATAAAAGTTCTACTTTACTAGTTTTTCTTATAGGCTTAATTAAGCTAGGGCTTTAATTCGAAGGGTATTGTGCTTATGTACGAAGAGTGGCTTATTATAAGCTTATATTCTTACTTCTTTCTTCGGATCAATAAGCCTTGAGAGTTTCTTTTGCTTATTCGAGTTTTTATTTCGTAAAGTAGTTATTTATATAGATTTATCTAGTTTTATTTTTACAAAAAATTAGTTTTCACATATTAGCTTATTTTTCCTAAAAAAGTTTTCATCCTTATTAGCTTGATTTTGTCTTAACTTTTAATATCTTATTTCTTATTCCATCCTTCTTCATCTAAGGCTGGAGCTTAAGGGTCTTATAAGGTTGATAAATAGATGAAGTTTTGATCTTTATGGTTTTTATGAAAGTAATTAGTAGCGATAAAGGTGTCTCCTTTACTTTACGCTAATTAGTGAAGTAGAACCTTTTTAAGTGATAAGCTTATTTTTTTATTAAGTTTGTAAGATCGGGTGGTTTTATATCATTACGGTTCTTCATTTCGGGTTCTATTTTCTAATCTCTTTTCAATACTTAGAATAGTTTTATTTTATCGTTCCATAATTATTGCGTATTTGATTTTTGCCATGCTTAGTGTAGATTTATATTTTGTCGTTTTAAAGGCTCATGTTTGGTAAATTGAATTTCATTATGCATAGCGAGTAAATTACTTGTGTGTGCTAGTGATTTGTGATTTGGAATTTAAGTGCGGTGTTAAAAAAGGTTAAAAAAATTAATAGTCATTAGAATTTTCCAATTTACTTAACCGTCATTTTTTTTAATGCGATTTAAATACTTGTCATTTATTTTAGAAGCATTTACTTTACTTGTAATTTAATTTCTTGAATTGTTTTTTTAGGACTTTAATTCGTTAAACCTAGCCCGACTTAAGGAAGAATTTGTCTCACGTCATTAGCAGGTTTATTTGTCAATTATATCTTTTAATCAGTTTAGTTGAATCTTTTAGTTTTTAATTTTAGAATTAATGTTAGTTTAATTTTTAGTTTAAAAATAGTTTAAAACCAAATTCTATTTATTTGTCATTAGCACCCAAAACGAAACATACTCAAGAATTTTTATTTCATCCTCACCGTGGAATCGAACTCGATAAGATTAGACTATTATTTTTCCTAAAGTAATTTTCTTATCTAACGGGATACTCTATACTACTATTACTATTTGGTATTAGTTAGTGTTATTTTCATTTATATTTATTTCTTTCATTAATTAATTATCGAATCAGTTTTTGGCGCCGCTGCCGGGGAGAGGTGTACGATCTACACGTGGTGTTTAAAGTTAGTGCTTTGAAGATCCTTTCTCCGGAAAGTTTAATTTCGTACTTATTAAAAATATAAAAATACAAAAATATTTTTCATTTTCTTTTATTAGTATATATATATATTTATCTATGGGGATATAATATTTTATATGTATATATATTATATATATATATATATATATATATATATATATATATATATAAACATTGTCCTAAATAAAGATAATCCATGTTCACTTCATTTATATTAATACTTTCCACTGAAGCAAATCAGAATAAGTGCCCGAATCAAAGATTAAAAACTTGCCTTTTGTGTCATTGCGAGGTACGTCCCTTAATTGATTAATCAAACTACAAGAGGGTTTAAGAGGGTTGTTCCGAGGAACTACCACCCGAAAAGGAGAAGGTTTTTTAATAACTTCGCGATTTCTCGCTCCTCCGCTCTTGTGCCGTTTTTCTTTTGAAGAGCTACCGTGAAGCTTGTTGATTAATTGTTTAAGTCGTTTTATCTCAATTTTTTCCTTTAATATAATGAATTGTTTAAATTAACTAAAAAACTCTCAAAAATAATACTTCTTTTTGTTCTTATCCATTAATTCTTTTCTTAACCTTTTACTTTATGTTTAATTTTTGGCGTCATTGGGACTATTGTTTAAATCCCTTTATGCGATTAAAGATGCTCGTTCTTGTGGTAGCACTTTGTACCACCCCCCCCACCCCCCCCCCCCCCCCCCCCCCCCCCCCACACTTCGACTATTTTGTTCTAAAGGGGGTCTTGAAGACAAGATTCTTGTTCCTAAAACACACCGACTCATCTCAACGACTCCCTCAGGATTGTGTGAAGTGTGGAAACCCGGTTGAAGGTCTATAATTGTCAAGGATTGCTACTATGGCTAAAAGATGTTAAAGGAAGTTTGGGGTTTACAATTTGTCATGATAAAATGGAATTTACCAAGACCTTCTAAAACATTACGAGTCATCCGATGACGATTTCCACGTTGTTAAGGCTCTCGATGGCTCTTCATTGTCGCTCAAACTGACCCGATGAATAAATTCCTCGGCAAAAGTCATGCTACAAAATTTAACACAATTGTTGTACGAGTGTGGTGATTCGTTAGATGGAATCTTTTGTCAACAATGCACTTGTAAGTCTTGTGGGAAAGGTGCTCATATTGGTTATAATTGTCCACCGCAAGCTTGATTATCTCTAATACAGGAACCTTTGCATTCAAACATTATGAGCTCCCCATAAACTTTGCAAGTTTGGATCCGACGGCGTTTCGAAAAGAAAATTCTTTCCTTAGTTTCAAAACCTACTTTGTTGATGATTTCTCCTACGTTTTCAACCCACCACAACTCCTATGTATTTTGTGAATTTACCGGCCCAGTCTCACCCCCGACCCTGCTCGTTTGGTCACTATTGATACAACCTCAAGATCCGTTTTATCTATCCGGAAACCGTGTTACAATCAAGACTTTAATTTCCCACAAGATTTTCATGATTTTCAACAACAATATCTTTGTTGTGAAAATTGCGAGGGTCCTCATGAGACTTTTCAATGTCAACCGATGAATGAAGACTATTATCATGAGCGAAATTCTTGCTATGATTCTAATTCTTTCGGTTGACCAATTTCAAACCCCGTAATATACCGTCAATCATCCATTCTCATTTGGCTCAAAATGAATTCTAAATTCTCATATAAGATCATGGAGAAAATGACATCCATATGTGATATGGTTGGACAATATATGCAAAAGAAGGAAGAAGATAGGCGAATTGCGAAAGATCAAGCGGCTAAAGATCGATATTGGAAGATTCCTATTTGCTATGATGATGACGAGGACTATACCATTGCAATCACACCCGTTTTACTAATCGAGGAGCCCGTTGACTCTCTCATAATGGAGGATGAGCATCTTGGACCCATTATTCTGCAATAAGGAATCGGAGAGGTAAATAAAGACTAGTGTTGAGGAGCTTGTCCTGATCCCAAGTGAGTCTGAGGGTATTTCCGATGGTGTGTGTGATGTGCCTCTGTATGATAACCCTACCCCTCTTAAAGCTTTCAAAGATCACTCTGAGATTGTCGTCAATTCCAATGAAGATGATACTTCAAGTGATGACGATGATTTTGAGGACATCGAGTACGTTGAAGCGTCACCTCCTGATTTGGAGATCGTTAGCTTAGAGGAGGTGAATGATGTTGATCAAGAAAAGGAAGAGTTTGACTTAGAAAATATTCTTCAAATCCAAGACGTTGTTCTTCGAGAGAAATTATTGAACATCAATCGTCTTATTGCTAATATCGAATCTTTGAATGATAACTCCACTCCTAATTGTGTGCTCAATTCTCCTTCTCTATTTCCTATCCCCGATAGTAACTCTTTCTTTGAGAAGTCCGATACTTCTCTCTCTTATTCGGATAATTCTTTACCCGAATTCGAGTCTTTTAGCGATCATACGGAAGAGACGAGTAGTGGCAGTACCACTACTCATGCTAATAACTCTCTTCCCGAGTATGATTCGTTTCATTTTGAGATTGAGCCCGATCAGGGTGAGTTGACCAACGTTGTTATGGAAGATATTTTGGGAGAACCTCGTGTTCATACTCCTAATGTGTTACCCACCCATCCCACCCTTTTGATAGATTCGGACTTCATTATCCGAACCTTCCTTCCTTATTTCACTTATTCGGTGATTTCTTATTTTCTTTTCTCCTCCAGGAGTGAGGATACTATTTTTGACCCCAGCAATTTCCACTTTTTCATCTTTTTCTTCTCTTAAGCGGTCGGCATATGGAAAATCCGATAGTGTTTTTTCTATTACTTATGTTTCTGCCCCAAGGGACAAAGGAATTTCAGGGAGAGTCACGCTAGAGACTCGCACAATAACAAGTGCTCTCGTGAGGCAACCCGGTGTTTTTTTTTCTCTTTCTAAATAGTGTGTGATTTTATAGCCTTAGTGTGGGGGCATTGCTATTTCGTTGGTTGGTGTATTCTTTTTTTGCTTGACTAGGGATTCCTCATAGTCATGAAGACTCGTGCTGTTTTCAATCCTCAATCATCCGGTCTTCGTTTTTTACTTTTTTTGGTATCATCAATCCTGATCACTGATATATTTATTATATTATTTCCCCTTTCACACTTAGAATTTTTTTTGCATTTGCCTTTTTCATTCCTAAGTATGGGGGTAAAACCCGACATTTTTGAACATTGAGGCCAATGTTCCATTCTAAGTGTGGTGTGGGGGGGGGGGGAAGGATTATTTCTATCGGAAATGTGATCATACCTGTGCCTATATGTGTTCCCACGCAACCCCGTTTTGACCAAAATTTTAAAATTTTATTATTTTATTATGATATATAAAAAATGATGAAAATATTAAAATATATAAATAAATAGGCCCGTAAAACTTGGTAGCTTTTGACTTGATCGAGTTTTAAGCTCTAGCTTTCCTCTTAGCTTTCGAGACTTAGCATTTGCTTAACATTAAAATTTTACAAAGAACGAAATATGATAGAGTTAAGTATAAGTTTTGATGCTAAACATAGAATAATTGGATTTCTTTAAGGCTCATAAAGGTTAATTATGGCTTTTTGCTCCCACCAGCTTACTAAACGCTATATAATTGTTGAAAAAATGAAGTTGCTTTAGGTTTTTGCGATTCTTTGTTTAAATCACTTTGTAGAGTTTCCTTCGGGTGAAAGTAAGTACTCATCGATGTTTTGTCAGGGGTTGTGGGGAATTAGACTCCTGGTACCTAGTTGGCTCACATACGATGTGGCCGTTGTTAAAAGACTCCAATGACTTGAAATTTGGCTATAAGAATAAGAATAATGATGTATAAACCAAAGCGCGAAATAAGAACGTTCTGGATCATGTCGGTTCGCATTCGATGGGACTGTCGTTTACGGGTGAAGGAAAGTATAATTATAATAAAAATTTGGCGGATATAATGTTTGCTGGGCATCTTGCCGGCTCACAACCGATGTTGCAGTCTTCTAAATAAGGCACATAGTAATAATCCGAGACTGATAAAAGTTTGCTGCATCTTGCCGGCTCACAACCGATGTTGCTTCTAAAAGGTCGAGGAAATTACCGAGGTCGAAATATGTTTGCTGCATCTTGCCGGTCACATATCGATTCGTGCTGCCTTAAAGGTCCGTTTGTTTAATAATGTTGCAATAATAATAATAAAGCCAAATTTCAACTCTGGGGTTATCTAAATATAAAGCCTACTTCCTCTGGACTAGGAGTTGGGTCTTTTGCGGATGATTAAATTAAGAAGGATAACCCTTATAATATGCGTATTTAGAACCTCTTAATGTGGACCTTATTCTCACCTGATATCGGCTCTTTTAGGAATGGATTTAAACCTATTGGGGTCTATTATCCGCCGGCACCATTTTTGGTGATTACAGGACTTAGAATTTATTTGTCCACCAATAACAAAAAACATCACTTAGAGGATTATTAGGAATATGAGAGCGGAAAGTTTAAAGTTATATACTTAAACAATTAGTTTTATGAGTAGTGTTAGCAATCTATTCTTATATTTAACTGTGATTTGGTTTAAGTTTAGTTGGGGATTGTGAAATCAAGGTATGACGATACTTGTTCTTTAAGCCTTTTAAATAATGTTATTTAATTTCTTATCTTTTGTTTTTAATATTATTATATAAGTGGTTTAAAAGGGTGCTTTCGAAATAATGATTTTGATCCTACTTAATGACATTTTCTCGTTTCTTGTTTGATAGTGAGGGGTCATAATTTAAATGGATTTAATTATTTATTTTTTTCTCAGGCGTGTTTTTTATTTATCATTCGGTTTGTGAGTCAGCTCAATGGCTTAGTGTGGGGGAATTTTGATATGTGCTAAAACACACATCAATTGGTACCCGGAAATAAATGGTAAAAAATGGACTAAAACGACTATAATATGATAAATATGTTGTTGTTAATATGTTTGTATTGTGTTTTTATGTCTTACAGGTACAAATGATTGAAAAAAAAAGCAAAAAAATTCGGGTTATTTTGTTGGGTGGACCTTTCGTCGGACGTTTTCATGGTTATCGAGGTCGAAACTAAGTGTTAATATTCCTCGATCACACCATTTGGAAAGTGCACGAAATTACGAGTCCTAAGATACGGCCTTTTTCATATTTGAACTTTTTATTTTGAACTTTTTCGTCATGTCTTGAACCTTTAATATAGTTTAAATGACTAGACAAATAAGGGTTAAGTAAATAATAATGCATATATATAACAAGACCACTGCCTAGCGCAGTTGGTCTTGTGGCTTGCTTTGAGATTTCACCCGGGAGGTCCCGAGTTTGAAACGCAGGAGGGTTTATCCCCTCCACGCCACGTCAGCTGCCACGTGGCGGACCTAGACCCGACCCGATCCAGACCCGACCTGACCCGACCCACGACCCGATACAGACCCGACCTGACCCGGCCGATGTACACCGGCCCTGACCCCAGCGGGGACCGATGCTTGCGGTCAACCAGTTGACTGGCGGTGGTTGACTCCGGGGTGGTCGGCTGCGTCTGACCGTCGCGTTGACGTCGCTGGCCCCTGTTGGACCACTGTCCACGTTGCCTCGGTGGTCGATGGTGGTCTGGTGACGGGGCCGGAACAGTAATTACACCACGTGGCACCACTCAGGTGGTGACATGTGGCAAGCTAATCATTTGAATATGAGGTACTGTACAGGGCGTGTACGAGGGTTAGTTCAGCTTTTCGAGGAATGATCCAGATAGACACCGTGGGCTGCCTTAATTGGTGGATCAAGCTGGGGGTTACGAGGTATTTCTTGGCGTTTAACTAGCGTTGGGACGAATGACCGAAATTACCCCCAAACTTTTACACTAATGATCGATCTCGAGTACCCTAAAATAGACAAAAATGCCCCAAGCCAACTTCTTTGGGCGATTAATTGGAACGCCACAAGCAGGCTTCATTGAAGGGTGTTAGTTCGTTTAGTTCTTTTTTTTTTTTTTTTTTTGTTTTATACATTTCATAGTAGTGTTGGAGTTAGATGTAGCTTAATTTTTATGTCTTTGTAGTCTTCAGTGCTCTTGCTTGATTGTAAAAAAAGCTTTTGGTGCTAATTTTAGGCTTTTTGTGTGGTAATCAAAGATTTCTTTGCTTTATTAAATGAGGAAGTTATTTAAAGGGGTTGGCTGTTTTTCTTTTGCTTATTTATTAGAGCTTATTTCTACTTGTCTTTTCTTTTTTCTTTTGTTGTGCTTATTTCCAAATAAGCTTCATGTTATGTAGCTGAGTGGTGGTTCCGATCTCTTAAGTCGTATATTCTCATTAAGCTGCTACTTCCTTAGCGCTTCGTTATTTTTGAGACTTGCTTTATTGTTGACTTGTTTGATGTATGAGCTTTTCGAACGTGAGTTTTTATTTTAGTTATTTTTTGATCTTTGCTTATTTTTATTCAAGCATATTTTTTCTTTAATAGATCTAATCCTTAATCATATACGATCGAGTATCAATTGATTTAAACACCCTCGTTTCGGGTTGGATTACATTCTAAATAATAGATTTATATTTTTAGCTTATTTTCTAGCATAAAGTTTGGGGGGGGGTTGCTTTTTAATTCTTGTTTTTTTTCTTTAGTTCTAAATCTTTAAATATACCCGATCCAAGTTCACTTGATGACACCTTAAGTTTCGGATAGATTTAGATCTTTATTGGTATGTTTTCATCTTGTTTAGCTTATTTGTCTTTAGAAATAATTGCTAAAAATAGTCTTTTGCTTTTTCGCATTCCTTTTTCTCTTTTTCTTGTCTCTTCTTCTTTTTCAAAATTACTTATTGTTTGATTAAGCTCGATTCGAATGCTTAAAAAGGGTGTCAATGAGTCTCCTACTCGACTTAGTCACTATGTCTTGTATGCACCTTTATTCTTTCGAGAGCTTATTATTTAGCTTAGTAGTCATTAAAGTTCTAACTTTACATTAGTTTTTCTTATAGCTTATTAAGCCTAGGGTTATTTCGAAGGGCTACTTGTCAGCTTATTTAAGAGAAGTGGCTTATTTATAAGTTTTATTCTTTTCATTCTTTTTCTTCGAAAAAGAAAAAGCCCTTGATAGCTTTTTAGCTTATTCTAGTTTTTTTTTTCGAAAAGTAGTTTTTTTATATAGATTTTTTTACTAGTTTTATTTTTACAAAAAATTAGTTTCAAAATAGCTTTATTTTCCTAAAAAAAAGATGTTTTCATCTGTTTCTAGTATCATTGTCTTAACTTTTAATTTCTTTAATTTCTTTTTCCATCCCTTCTTCATCTTATAGGCTGGAGCTTAAGGGTCCTTATAGGGTTATTAATTGATGAAGTTGTGTTCTTTATGGTTTTTATGAATAGTAATTAGTGATAAAGGTTGTCACCTTTTTTGCTTATTAAGTGAAAGTAGAAGCTTTTTAAAGTATAAGCTTATTTGTTTTATTATGTTCTCGTATCTCAGTGTCCGCGTATATGCCGGGTGACATGGTGCAAATAGCCCGGATTTGGGCGCCACTACAAAGCCCAATTGACCCAATGCGAACCTACTCAAGGCCCATTCGAAATCATCCAGACCAAGCAAGCTTATTAAGTCGTTAAGGCCACATTGGTACGAACGGGTCATATGAAGTTCCTCTAAATCAGATTACGGGACGTCACTAGTAAAATCAACAAATGCGCGGACTTCTTTTTAGAAACTTAGGATAACGTCATCAATGAGAAAACTCACCATATACACGAAATGATAGCGACTACACGATATAGCTATTGACGGTCAACTAAAAGAGATGTCACCATCTATAGACACTAGACGGTTTGAGACTGGACGAATGGGTGTCACCTATCAGCCTGATACGTACGATCTCTACAGTGTTCTCGTTTAGTATAATACCCCCGTATTTTTAATATTCAAAGGACAAGCATTTTACTGCACTCATCATACATACTCATCTTGTTACGATATTGCTCACCTCGGCTCCCATAGACAGCCCCTTCGGCTCATTATTCACATACGTACTTCTCTACGCCCGAGCGGAGCTTGGTACTGGTGTCAACATCCCGGTGGTGCGAGTTTGGTGGGCGGTTAAGGGTATTTTCCTTTTCTTACTTTCAGGTAATTCAAGAGGATACTTCACCAAGAGACGAGGGAACGCACCCTAGACTCAAGGCATGGTATTTTACCTTAACATTTTGGAGCCATCCGTGGGATTCGTTTATCTCATCTACCAGCTAAGAAAGAATGATGGAACCATCTGGAGGGACTGGGTTGGACGATCGGGTTACGAGCGAGAAGGGGATCTCCCCCTCACTCTCTCTAAGGAACAGATTGAAGGGCACATTTTCGGGAATAAATGTCATAATCCATGATAGATTACAATCGACAGAACAAGGGCTGATCCGATACGTCTGGACTTTTGATACAGTACAATATACCTCTAAAAGAAAGGGTGTCGCCTGAGAGGGAGGATAAAAGCAATGTCGAGGCCGAGAAATACTTAGCAAAGGCCTTCATGCGGAAAAACTAAAAAACACCCCTTACTAGACTAGGATCATGGGAGTTTGTGGCCCAGAATTGTTATGCCTACCAACATCACGCTATATGATGGGTCCACTGACCCAGCCGATCATTTAAATCGTTTTTCGATGGAGTCAAATCAGGGAGATATGGCCATGCCGGTTTGGTTGTCGGATGTTTTCAGCAATCATTTGACGGAGAGCCAGGGGCTGGTTCGAGAGTCTTTCCACTCAATAACATCAATGATATTTTAGGTATCAACTAAGGAAAGCATTCACCACACAGCATTACTCATTAAGGAGGGCGGGTATTACAAAGGGCCCCATGAGATCACCAAGGTTATGGAGAAGGGCTAACGTGACCCTACCGGCGTTTTTTCAAAGATAGAAAGATGGACGGTGGAAACCGGTCTCATCATGGGTGTTCCGGAGGTCATGAAGATTCTCGTCCTTCATGGATTCAATAAAATCTCCTGAAACTTAGCAAACGCTTCTCAAGCATGACAGTAACCCACAAAACCGTGGATGAAAATGATGAGAAGGGTGGATGGAATTTGTCGTGTAGAAGAAAGTATGCCCGCACGGAACCTCCCACAGGAGAGTCAGCAGGTAGTCATAGTCGCCTGTCCTTCGACAGGACCCACGAGTTTGCTCAGGAGATTGACCTTCCAACCTCCACCAAGAATATGACAGAGACAATCGAAGTGGCAAAGATGTGACATACAAGGGAAATGATTATAAAAAACCATTAATGGTAGAGGACAAATTTTCAACGGGGATGGCATAGGGATTAAGAGCTCCCCTATCACCCCAAAGGGACTAAGCAAACAAAGCTAGTACTGTATTTCCTTGGACCTCTATGATTAGTGCCCAAAGATTATTTTTAGTAACGAAACCCTAGCTGCATTGCCATGCACAAGAACCCGTCCAGTGGCCCTACAATCCCATTGAGGACAGGCGACCCTGGATAAATTCTCATGCTATCACCTGAGAAGGCGTCATCACACAAATGATTGCATACAATTGAGAATACAATTAGAAATAGCCCTGAAATAGGATAGGGAAAGTTGAATCACTTGTATATGATAAGTCTGGAAGTTCTGGTCCTCCGGTCCTTCTTCCCGTTTCTTGAAATATTGAAGTAAGAGGACGCGGAAAGGGGACCCCCCTCTAAGGCAATAACGAAAGAAGTGTAGAGAGTTAAGTAAAAAGAGAAGGAAAGAGTTAAAGAGAAGATTTCAAGAAGACAGTAGATTAGTAGTAAGGGGTGTCCAAGTGGCGGGGGGGTCTCAAAGAACAATAAAGAAAATTAGATCAGAAGTTAGAGTGAAAAGAGTAGGAAGGGTGGGTGGGAGGGGGGGTGAGGGGGTTCGTAAATACTAAGGAAGTAGAATAAAATGAAAGAGTATTGAAAGTTGTCATAGGAAGGGGGGGGTTGCGGGTGCGGTCTTGGGTGTGTTCAAGGGTGGGGTGGTGAGTCAGGGTCACTCCAACAGTTCGTCAAGGCGAAGAGAAGAAGAAGGGAAGAAACCCTCCTCCTTTCACCCAAGGTAATCAAACAGGAGAAGGAAGGGGGAAAGGGAAAGAAGAAGGACAGATGGGAAGGCAGGAGGAAGAAGAAATGAAAGGAAGGAATGGAAGGGGGATGGATAACCTCCTCTGAGAAGGTAGGAGAAGAAAGAAGATATAAGAAGGAAGGAGAGAAAGAAAAGGGAAAAGGAAGAACGAAACCCAGAGGAAAGACCGAAGGGAAGAAGGGGAGAAGATGGAAGAGGGGAAGATAGGGAGTGAATACGAAAGATGGAAGATGAGTAAGATGGAAGAAGAGAAGAAAGAAAGGAGGGGGGAAGGGGATAATGAACAGGGAAAGGAGGAAAGGAAAGGAAGGGAAGGAGGGAGAAAGAAGAGATTAGGAAAGAAGGAGGAGAGAAAGGCGGAAAGAAGGGGGGGGGAAGTGGAAAGAGGAGGAGGGAACAGAGAAGACGGGAGGTAAGGTAGGCAGGAGTGAAGGGGATAAGGGGGAGGGTTAGGGAAGAGGGGGGAAAAGGAGTAAGGAACAGAAGGGAAATAGGGATGGGAAGAAGGGTGTAGGGGGAAGTGAGGGGGGGAGAGGGGGGGGATGGGAAGGAAGACTGATAAGGAGGAATAGAAGAAAAAGTGAGAAACGAAGAAGAAATAAGGGGAGAAGGGGGAAGTGTGAAGGGGAGTGAAATGAGAGGGAAATAAAGGTAGGTAAAAGGGGGGGAGGGAGGAGAAATGGAAGATAGAGAAGTTTTATAAGGATGATAGAATGGGGGGTAGGGTGAGGAGAAGGAGAAACGGAAAGAAGGGGAGGAATGGGGAGGGAATGAAGGTTTAACATAAAATAAGGTATTGGAAAAGGGGGTGGGTAGAATATATAGTATTGAAGAGTGATAGCAAAAAGAGGGGGAGGGAAATGTACATGAAGGTAGATTCCCCTCGTGCCGCCTCGCAACCACTATCCCGTTTGTCCCTCCCCCAACCAAGTGCCCTCACCCAAGCCCTATCCCTTGGTCCCCCTTATTAGTTGTTTCACTCCCCACCCGATTAGATAGGTTATCATTCTTTGGCGGTCAGTATTTCAGAAGATTTATGTAATTCCTCTCCTCCTAAAAAGAATAACAAGGTAGGATGAAGAAGGGAAAGAAAGAGAATAGAGAAGGTAAAGAGATGTAAAAGAGAGGAGGAATGTGAGAAGAAAAGAAAAGAAGTAGCGAGAAGAAACGAGAAAGAGAGAATCAGAAGAGAAAACAAGAATAAAAGATACGTAATAAAGAGAAATATAATACTAATGGGGACCGCACAATAGCAACATAAGCTTGGACTATGATACACCCTTTTACCTTTCTCGGGGAGGTCATATCAGTGATGCATCTGATGAACCTCTAATCATAGAAGCCGAAGTGGAAGGTTATCTGGTAAGGCGTGTGTATGTGGATGAGGGTTCATCCGTGGAAGTCATGTTTGAACATTGTTTTGAAAACTTGCCTGCGAAGGTAAGGGCCGGACTAAGAGAAACAAGAACGACTTGCGTTGGGCTTCGCCGGCGACTCCCTGGTCGTGATTGGTGGCGAAAACCATTGGGGAAAATCGATCTGGAAGTTTGTTTTGGGAATGAAGGTCTGAGCAGAAGGATGTCCGTAAAATTTTTAGTCGTTCGCGTTCCCTCTCCCTACAACATAATCTTGGGAAGACCAAGGTTGGAATGAAAGCTCTGATGCTATATCCATCGACTATCTACTCTCAATATCATGGTTCCCCACTCCAGAAAAGGAGATTGCAACTCTGGGTAAACCCGGGCAGGGGGTGGCAATCGATAATGCAGAGTAATTTCCTTAGAGTGCAGACTTCGAGAAGGAAAGCAAATACTGACGGAGAAGCAACCGGAAACCCACAAGACAGGACAGCCAGATGAAGGGGCAGACCTTACTAAGCAAATACTAGTTAATCCCTGCTTCCTAGATCAAATTATTACCATAGGAGGAAGACTTTCTCCAGTTTGCAAGAACCAACTAAAGACACTTCCTAATTATGAAATGGAGGTCTGTGAGCTGGGGAGGGGTTGAGGATAACCTTCTGACACATTGACCGGTCGGTTTATTGCCTTTCGTACCTCTGCCTTCTTCTGCCTTCTCGAAATCCTCGAAAGATCGGATCGTAGTTACGCCCTCAATTGAAAATCCGTTCTTTGGAAACCTCATCTTCTGCCAGAGAGAAAGAAGAGAAAGTAAGGGACATTCTTCTCCAGAGAAAAAAGCAATGCTGATGTTGTCACTAAGAGAGGGTGCCCGACTCTGACGAATGGGTTTAAGTTGCTGGAATAGGTGTGCCGCCCAAAGGAAGTACCCCGACATATTTCTTTCTCTAACCAGTGTTATGTTCTTGGTCAAGAAATGTGATGGACATGGGGTGTTGTATTGATTGTAAGAATTTGAACTCTGTGTTCCCAAAAGACTATTTATCCCTTGCCTAAGTTTTGACTGCAAGGTTTCGAAGCAGGTATGGGGTTTCAAGGATCAAGTGCTCTTCCTTGTTGCTCCTACAAAGGGTACCATCAAATTCATGGATTTGGCAAGAGAAGCTGAGGAAAAACAACCTTCTAACATGAGCAAGGGACTACTGCTACATGAAGATGCCATTTGGTTTTTTTTAAAAAATGCGGGGTGCAGCTACCAAACGGGTTGGGTTGAATCATCTTTTCAAAGCCCAATTAGGAAAGAAAAGAAAGAAACCTAGAAGCATATGTGGCATGGACATGAGTCTATATCAAAAGAAAAGATGAGACGGGATCTCCTGGCGACATTGCAGAGAAAAGTTCGAAAATTTTAAGGCAATAAAACATGAAGCTGAATCCACAAAAAGTTCGTTTATGGCGATAGAAGAAGGCAAATTTTTAGGGTAATTCTCCTCTCATTTTCCTCTCCTCCAATATACCCACTTCCCATTCCCCTCCTCTCTACCTCCCGTTTTGTAGTTGTTGACGTGAGAGTACCCTAATAATAAAAATAAAAAAAATAAAATATTTTTGCCTTCTTTTTCTTCGTCGCCCCTAAAGTTCGAATACTTTTTTGGGATTCTGTCTTCTCGGTTTATTTCATTCAAAAAATTTCTTCGAACGTTTCTGCAATGTCCGCCAGAGGAGGGGTAGGAGATCCCTATCATCGTTTTCTTTTGATAACCATGTCATTCCACATATGCTTTAGGTTTTCTTCCTATTTTTGGCTTTTGGAAAAGTTGAGGTCAACCAACGTTGGAGGTGGCACCCGCATTTTTTTTTTAAACCTCATTATGGCATCTTCTTGTAGAGTCATGTCCCGTGCGCGGTTTGTATAGAAGGTTGTCTTGTGCCTCATCTTCTCTTGCCATTGAATTTGTTGGTTCCCTTTGTATAGGCATCAAGGATTGCACTTGTGTACTTGAATCCCATGGACTGCTTGACCTTGCATCCTTGCAGTCAATACTATGGCAAGGGCCTTAATAGTCTTTTGGCGACACGCAGCCAGAGTTCTAATTCTTAAATCAAATACACTTCCTCCATTGTTCCATCTCATTTCTTGACTAGAACTGGGATTAGAGATATGATGTCAGGGGGGTACTTGACTGGTGCGGACTATTCCGCTCTTACCCAGTTACCCAATCTTCGGCTACTCACTAGTGACTGCTTGGCTTGTTGCTGGATGGGGAGAAAAATGTCTTCGTTCTTTCTCTGGCAGAATGTTTCCAAGACGGATTTACATTTGGACGGGAGTACTCTATCTTCGTTGTGGCACCCCCCGTGTCATGGCAGAGGTTCCCAATAGCGAAATACAGACCGCCATGTTATTTATTAGGCGTGTCTTTTGGGGTTGGTTTTGGCAAACTGGATGAATATGAGTCTTTCCGTCCTTTGGTCTGATTTTGTTCTTGGGTTGCATAGGGATTAACTAGTATTTGTTAGTAGGTCTGCCCTTTCATCTGGCTGTCCTGTCTTGTGGTGTTTCGGTTGCTTCTCCTAGTCTGTTTTTGCCTTGCACTTCTCGATGTCTGACTATCGATTATCGTGTTGCCCGTGCGTTACCAGAGGGGCTATTCATGTCGGAAAGTGGGGATACCTGATCATTGAGTTGATAGTCGATGAATAGCCATGAGTGCTTTCCTACCTGGTTATCTTCCCATGATTATGTTGTAGCGATGGAGGGAACAATGCAGCACGACTAAACATTTTTCAACGGGCACTCCTTTGCTCAGTCTTCATTCCCAAACAAACTTCCAGATCGGATTTTCCCCAATAATGGTTTTCGCCTCCTCGCCGGCAGATGCCCACCAAGTGCCGTTCTTGTTTCTCTTAGTCGTTGGGCCCTTACTCCTGTCGCAGGTAGGTGTAGAAAGTTTTCAAAACAATGTTCTTTCAAACATGACTTCCACGGTATGAAACCTCACATCCATTTTACTCACGCTCCTTACCAGATTAACCTTCAACTTTCGGCTTGATGATTAGAGGGTTCATCAGTGCATCATCTGATATGACCCCTGGGAAGAGTGGGATAGGGGTGTTATCCAAGCTTTATGTTGCTTTGCTCTAGGTCCTTCGTTTCTTCTCTTATGGAGGAGTGTGGATTCTGACCATGGTGTTACCTTGTGGTGGAGATCTGGAGGGGGTTCTGCCTTGACCCCCTTCCTATCTCTTTGCCTTGAGGTCCTTCATTAAGTGATTCAAAAAACTTTCCTGATCTGATTCGAGGGGCTATTTTCTAATTGTTTTCTCAATTGTATGCAATCATTAGTGTAGATGACCCCTTATCTTTGGTGATATAGGTCATAGTATTTATCAGTGGTCGCCTGTTCCTCAATTGGATTTGCCACTGGTCTTGGTGCTGGCAATTTGCAGCTGGGGTTTCCGTGTAGCTATAAATTTCTTGGTGACAATTAATCAGAGAGTCCAAGGAATGTACAGGTATGACTTTGTTGCTTGGTCCCTTTGGGGATAGGGAGCAGCTCTGTGCAATCCCTATTGCCTTCCACCGTTGAAATTGTCTTTACCTTCGATATTGGGTTTTTATAATATTTCCTCTTGTAGTTATCTTTCACTGTGATTGGCACTTCGGTGTTGTCTCTGTCCACATTTTCTTGGTGGAGGTTGGTATGGAAAAAGGTCAATTCTCTGATTGAAATCTCGTGGTTCTGTCGGGAAAAGGGACAGGCGACTATGATTATCCCTCGACTCTCCTTGGTGGGACGTTCCGTGCGGGCTCAAACGTTTTACTTCGACTCGGACAAAGTCATCCACCCTTCTATCATTTCATCAACTGTTTTGGGGTATGATGCTTGAGAAGCGTTTGGCTAGTTAAAGGAGGAGATTTTATTGAATCCAATGAAGGACGTGATCTGCATGGTCCTCCGGTACACCCAGGTGAGACTAGTTTCCACCGTCCATCTTTCTACTTTTGAACGACCGGGGCCCGGTTGGTTTGTTTCTTACAGGTAGTTGGGTGTTTGTTGTAGGGGTGTGTTACGGTAGGGGTTTGTGGGGAGGTGCAGTTCCGGATTTGGTTGGTGGGTTTTATTGGTGTGGGGGGGGTTTCGATTCCATAGGTAGGTCTCGTTATCTTGCCCTTTCTCGATAACCTTGGTGTTTCATGGGGCTCTTTGTATCCCGCCCTCCTCTTCCAGCCCTCCCCTTTTTGAGTATGCTCTGGTGGGGTGAATGCCTGCTTCCCCTTAGTTGACTACCATTCATTGATGTTCCATTGATGGAAGACTCTCTCGAAACCAGCCCCCTTGGATCCTCGTTCAATGTTTGCTGATGAAACATCCGACACCATACCGGCATGGGCATTCTCAGGACGTTTGCTTCTGCCATACGTAAAAAAAAACGATTTAAGAAATGATCGGCGGGGTCAGGGGGTAGTGGACACCTATCTATACAGCGTGATGTTGCGCAGCAGTAACATATTTGGGCCAGCGAACTCAATGATCCTTTCTAGGTAAAGGGGTTGTGTTTTTTTGTTTTTGTTTTTTTGTGTGTTTCTGTTGTTAGTTTTGTCCTTGAAGGCCGTGCTTAAGTATTCTTATGTGATTTTCCGCGCCGACATCTTTGCCTCTCGCGACACGTCCTTTCTTATAGTTGAGGTATATTGTCTGTTTTTCCAATAAGTCCCAGACGTTGATCGGTTTCAAGCCTTGTTCTGTCGGATTGTAAGATTTTTGATTATGGCTTTATTGCCGAAATCGTGCCCTCTCTTATCTTGTGCTTAGTAGTGAGGAGGTGGAAAAGTTGTCCCTCTTATAAATAAAATAAGTCCCCTTCTCGATCGTATCCGATCGTTCACCCTCACTCCTGATGGTTCCATCTTTCTTTCTTTGCGGTGGTAGGGTAGATGAGATAATAAACGAAATCCCACGGATGGCTCCAAAAATGTTAAGGTAAAATTACCATGCCGTGAGGTCTAGGTAGTGCGTTTTCTCCCTGTCCTCTTGGTGAAGTATCCTCTTGTTTTGAATTACATGAAAAGAAGAAAGAAATACCCGTTAACTCGCCCCGGGTTGTGTGGACACCAGGACCAAACGCCTCGGCGCGACGTTGTGAGTGTATGTATGTCTGAATTATGAGCCGAAGGGGCTTGTATAATGGGTGCCGTGGGGCTATAGTAATAATTATAGTGTGTAGGTACGTGGTCGCAGTGGTTAATGCTTTATTTTGTGTTCTTTGTATGTAATCGGGTGGTATTTATACTAATCGAGAACCTCATTGTAGAGATGTACGCGGTTTCTGGCATGTAGGTGACGACCCTTCTCGTCATGTCTCTTCGTCTGTGTCTTAGGTTGGTGACATCTCTTTAGTTGACGTATGCTTATCGTGTCGTGTTGTTTTTGTCAGTCCTATATTTTGTGTTTTTGGTTGACGTTATCTCTTGTTGACGTTATCCAATATAGATTTCTAAAATGTGAAGTCAGCAGCTTTGGTTGGTTTACTAGGCTGATCGTCCCGGTATCTTGTATTGGGAACTCCTTCATGGACCCGTTCGACGCCTTGTGGCTCCTTTCTGGACTTGAATTTGCTTGCTTGGTCTGGATATGATGTCATTGGGCTTTGAGTCCGTTGGTTCGCTTGGGCTTTTTTGTGTGCGCCATTCGGGGCTATTAGCCTGTCCGTGCATATACGCGGGACTCTTACAAAACTTAATAAACAAATAAGCTCTATTCATTTTAACGTAAAAAAGGCTTTCTATTCACTATTTAGCAATTAATCGGTTTTTTCGTTACCGCAACTTTCATTCTTCTAAGTACTTTCATTTAAAAAACCTTAAAGATCAAAACTCTCATCCTATTTATCAACCTTATCAAGTCCCTTAAGCCCAGCCTTAGATGAAGAAAGAAGGGAATGGATGGAATATAAAGAAATAAGATATTAAAATGTTAAGACAAAATTATACGCTTAATTAAGGATGAAATCTTTTTTGAGATAGAAATAATATAGGCTATTTTGATTAACTTTTTTTGGTTAATTTTAAAATTAAATACTTGAGTATTTCGTTTATAATAAAAAACTACTTTTCGATAATATTAATCATAGATATAAGACTTCGAAAATGCTATCATGGCTTTTTCGAGAAACGACTTTGAAGATTTAAATAAGCTGTATAAATTAGGCCACTTCTTTCTTAAATAAGTACTTCAGTCCCTTCGAAAATATAAGCCCTAGTCTCCCACCGCCCCCGTCCCTGTTATAAGCTATAAGACAAATCTAGTAAAGTTTAAGGAATTTATGACTACATAAGCCTTACATAATAGCTCTCTCGGTAAGATAAAGTGTGTCAAAATGACCCTTAGTGAATAAGTCGAGAGGAGTAATGTAGGAGACTCATGACACCCCTTTTTTTTTTTTTGCATTCGAATCGAAAGCTTAAATCAAACAATAAGTATTTTTGGAAAAAAGTAAAGACAAAGTGAAGATAATAAGGAAGATAAAAAGATGAGTAAGCAAAATCTATTTATTTTAGAATTTTATTCTAAAGACAATTAGCTAAAAGATGAAAATTTTAGATCTAAATCTATCGTAACTAAAGGTGTTCAATCAATGTGAACTTTGGGATCGGGTATATTTATATATTTAAAGATTTTAGATCTAAGATAAAAAATAAGCTTAGAATTAACAAATAAGCAACAAACTTTATGCTAAGAAAATAAGCTCTAAAAATATAGAAGTTCTTTTATTTTTCGTGTATACCCACCCGAAAACTTAAGGTGGGTTTTTTAATCAAGTGAACTCGTAGACTGGAATATGATTAAGGATTAGTGTAATTTTATATAAAGAAAAAAAAAAATTTGCTTGAATAAAAATACAGCAATTCAAATATAAATAAGCTAATGAATAAAACTCACTCGAGAAAGCTCTATATCGTAAATAATTATAAAATAAGCTAGTCGAAATAAGCTATGGAAGTTAGCTTTGGAGGAATATAAGCTTTGCTCGTTAGGACCAAAACTAAGCTATAAGCATGAGCTTATTTGGAAATTAAGCTAAATAGATATAAGATAAATGACTAAGAGATATATAAGCTCATTTAATAAGCTTATATGATAACACCAATCATGGGAAATAACTTCTAGGGATTAAGCAAATTACTGGTGTTTACACGAATAAGCTAAAATTTAATGTTGCAACAAATAAAGCGGTTTACAAATAGCTTACTAATAAGCTAAAAAAGACATTAAAAATAAGCTACACTACTCCTACACTTTCTATAAATATAAACAAAAAAAATAAACAACTATCAAACTATAACACCCTTTCAATGAGCTGGCTTTTGCTGTTGCTGCGCTTCCAATTTATAGCCAAAGTAGGTGCTCTTGGGGCCCATTTTTTTGTCTTTTTTTTTAGGTACTCGAGATGCGTCTTAGTGTAAAAGTTGGGGGTATTTTCGTCATTTCGTCCCAACGCGTTATTAATACGCCAATGATTATACCTCGTAACCGCCAGCTTGATTCACCCCAACTGAGAGGTCTTTGCATACGTGGGTGTTTTGAGCATATGGGATCTTCCTTAGTAGTTTAACTGACATGAAACCTCTTACACACCTGCACTGGTACCTCGTTTTTTACTCCAAGCAATTAGAATGTGCGTTTGTCACCACTGAGTGGGTGCCACGTGGTGTTTTTACTGTTCACCGGCACAAGTCCACTCAGACCACCAGCGGGTTCACCGGTCAACCCGGCTAATACAGTTATACATCGTGGTCACTGGTCGGGTTGGCCCCCCCCCCCCCCCCCGTCATGCCGGGCTAAACGAGGTTCCCAAGCGCAACGGTCAACGCGTACGGTATACGCATATGCTGCCGGACACCACCGGTCTTACCACCGCCAAGTTTCAACGGTGGTGGTTAGGGATGGTTGACCGCAAGTCAACTGGGCGGGTGGCAGGCCGGGTCATGGGGCCGCGGGATCTGGCTCGGGGGTCGCGGTTTGGGTTTGTATAGGGAGCGTGGGCCCGGGGGTATCATGGTGCTGGGTCTGGATCGCCCCCCGGCGCCGGGTATAGGTTCCGCCACGTTGGAGTTGACGTGGGTAGAGGGGGATATATAAACCCTCTTGCGTTTCAAACTGGGACCTCCCGGGTGCGGGAATATCGCTAAGCATGCCATGCCACTCAGACCAAATGCGCTATGGCAAAGTGTGGTCGTGTATATATTTATGCATTATTTATTTACTTAACCCTTTTATTTTGTCTAGTTCATTTTATATAGTATTTTAAAGGTTCAATCAGGGACGAAAAAAGTTCAAATTAAAATGGTTCTAATAGGAAAGAGGAAGGCCCGGGTTTTGTTGGACTCGTTAAATTACGTTGCTCTTTCCAATGGTCGTGTTGCTGATAAGAGGAGGAATAAGGGATATTAACGACTGTTGTTTCGACATCGATAACATGGGAAAAACGTCGTCGAAAAAGTAACCTCAAAAAAAAATTTACCGTTTTTGCTTTGTTTTCAAAATCTTTTTGCTACTTAGTTAAGAGAATAAGAATAAAAATCACAATACAAAATATTTAAACATAATTTATCCTATCATCTTTTAGTGTTTTTGTTTATTGTCCATTTTTTTGCAATTTTTCGGGGTATGGTACAAATATGATGTGTGGTTTTAGCTCAATTGCTCTAAATTTCCCCCTCTCTCAGCCATTGGCTGGTCTCACACGCAAATGTATATATAAAATCAGCCGGATAAATATAAGAATGAAAATCCCCTTGTTTATTTTGGACCCCCTCACTATCAATCAAGAACAGTAAAGTCCATTAAAGGAAGGTTTTCAAAAATCATGTTATTGTCGAAAGCTCCCTGTTTTATAACCTCTCACTTAGTTAATAATTATTATAAACTTAGATAGTTTATTAAATTAAACATAATTTAAATGGCTTTAAAGTACGAGAGGTGTCTTGAGATTGTCTCCTTGATTTTCACAATCCCCCCAATATACTAAACTTCTTAAAACAAAATCTACAGTTAATTGATAAGATTTGATCGCTAACACTATATACTCATAATTAATTGTGTAAGTATAATAAACTTTAACGTTTCGCTCTCAATTATTCCTAATTTCCTTAAGGATTTTTTTTTCTTTTTTTTGTTAGTGGGTGACAATTAAATTATGTCTTATTAACATAAAAGGTGGCTCCGGCGGTTTTTGGTTTAGACCACTATTAGTTTGAAAAATCCTTTCCTAAAGAAAGACGATAGATCATGGTGCGAAGATGGTATCATTCAAGGTTATAAATTCGCATGAGTTATTTAGGGTTTTTTATCCTTCTTCATTTCATCCGCAATATCCCGCTAACGCAGAAATATAACCCAACCTCACGAGTCTCTGAGATGGAGGCTTTATTTAGATAAGCCCAGAGTTGAATTTGGCTTATATATTATTATTATTGCAAACATTAGTAACATCGGACCTTTAGAATAGCTGCTTGCATAGATCGATGGTGAGCGGGGAACAAGGCAGCAAACATATTTCGATCTGCTGGTAATTTCTTGACCTTCCTTTTAGAAGGCTGTGTGAAAAATCTGGTTGTGATGCCTCCAGGGCAAGGGCAAACACAAGGCATGATATGTATATAAGAAGCAAGCATATAAAGAGCTAACTTTTATCAGTCTAGGATTAGTTACTATGTGCACACATACTGTAGAAGGACTGAACATCGGTTTTTGTGAGCACCGGCAAGATGCAGTTAAACTTTTATCAGCCCCATTGTTTTTAGTTTTTATGCTTGCAGTCTCCCTGTGTAATGGGTAACAACGACTGGCTCATCGGTATGCGAATCCCATCTGCACGGACCTTGATCCAGAAGTGTTTATTTCGGCTTTGGTTGGTTTATTTTTTTAATTACTTCAGTATTATATCTTTATTATAGCCAAATAATTTCATAGTCTTCATTGGGTCTTTTAACAACTGTGGCCCACATCGGTTTATGTGAGCCCCGACTCATGGTTCAGGAGGAACAGGAGTATTTTTCCCCACAACACTGACATCCAAACAGCGATGTGTACCCTTTATTACTTCTCCAGAAAGAAAATCTCTACAAAGTGATTTTTAAACTCTCATGAATCGCATAAATAAAAAAGAAAAAAAAAAAAAAATAAATAACAATATAAAACACCTTAAAGCAAACTTATTTTATTCAACAATTATTTTATAGCGTTTGTAAGCTGCGTGTTTTGTGTGATGGGTGCTAATAAGCCACAATTATATTAACCTCTTTCTTTTGAGCTCTTAAAGATATTCCAACCTAATCACAACGCTTTAGAATCTTACTTCATATCTAAACCCTATTACTTTTTTTTTTCTCTGCAAAATTTTTTAAATTTAAATTTAGCAATAATCGCCTTAGTCTCGAAGTAAGGAGAGAAAAGCTGATTGATTTTTAGAGAGTTTTTAAAAACTCGTCTAGTCTAAAATAAGCTCCAAGGTTCTACGGGCCTACTTATTACTAACATTTTTATATTTTCATCATTTATTTTTATACATTTTTTTATATATATATATCATAATAAAACAATAAAAAATTTAAAATTTTGGTCAAAACAGGGTTGCGTGGGAACACATATAGGCACAGGTATGATCACATTTCGATAGAAATCCCCCCCACACTTAGAATGGAACATTGGCCTCAATGTTCAAAAATGTCGGGTTTTACCCCCACACTTAGGAATGAAAAAGGCAAATGAAAAAAAAAATTCTAAGTGTGAAAGGGGAAACAATATATATATATATACATGATCAGGATTGATGATTCCATAATAAGTAAAAAATCGAAGACCGGATGATTGGAGGATTGAAAACAAGCACGAGTCTTCATAATCTTGAGGAATCCTGCAAGCAAAAACAATACCACAAACCAAAGAAAGAAGCATGCCCCCACACTAAGGCGATAAAATCACACACTTATTTAGAAAGAAATAAAAGACACGGGTTGCCTCCTGAGAAGCGCTTGTTTTTGTGCGAGTCTTTAGCTTGACTCTCCCTGAATTCCTTTGTCCTTGGGGCAGAAACAGTAGAATAGAAAAATCACTATCGGATTTTCATATGCCACCGGCTTAAGAGAAGAAAAATGAAAAGTGGAAATGCTGGGGTCAAAAATAGTATCCTCACTCCTGGAGGAGAAAAGAAAATAAGAAATCACCGGATAAGTGAAATAAGGAAGGAAGGTTCGGATATTGTGATACAGTGCCGAATCTTCCAAAAGGGTGGGATGGAAGTGGGTAACACATTGGAGTATGAAACACGAGGTTCTCCCAAAATATATGCATAACTCATCGGTTGGTCTACTCACCCTGATCGGGCCTCTCAATCTACAAATGGGAAAAATACCTCCCCATCATAGTCGGGTAAGAGGTTTTTTTAGCTTGAGTAGTGCGTACTGCCCACTACTCGTCTTCTTCCGTATGATCGCTAAAAAGACTCAGAATTTGGGTAAAGAATTTTCCGATAAGAGAGAGTAGTATCAGGACTTCTCAAAAGAAAGAGTTACTTTCGGCGGATATTGAATTAGAGAAGGAGACTTGAGCATCACAATTGGGTGAAAGTTATATCATTCAAAAGGACTCGATATTAGCAATAAGATGATTGATGTTCAATAATTTCTCTCGAAGAATAACGTCTTGGATTTGAAGAATATTTTCTAAGTCAAACTCTTCCTTCTCTTGATCAACATCATTCACCTCCTTAAGATAACGATATCCAAAATCGGATGAGCTGGTGGATGCTTTCGACGTACTCGATGGTCCTCAAAAATCATGTCAATCAATTGAAGTTTTTCATCATCAATTCGGATTGACGACAATCTCAGGTGATCTTTGTAAGCTTTAGAGGAGGTAGGTAGGGTTATCACAAAGAGGCACATCACACACACCTCGGATATGCCCTCTAGATAAATACCCTTGGACTCACTTGGGATTTGGACAAGGTTCTCGACACTAGACTTTATTACTTCGTCTGATTTCGTTGCTGGAATAGTGTCAAGATGCTCATCCTCCATTATGAGAGAGTCAACGGGCTCCTTGGTTGATAAAACGGGTGTGATTGCAATGGTATAGTCCTCGTCATCATCATAGCAAATGGGAATATTCCAATATTGATCTTTAGCCGCTTGATCTTCCGCAATTCGCCTTTTTTCTTCCTTCTTTTGCATAATTTGACCAACCATATCACATATGGATGTCATTTGCTCCATAAGCTTATTTTGATAATTGAGAAACTCATTTTGAGCATTTAAGATTGGATGATTGATGGTATATTGCAGGGGTTAAAATTGGTCAAAACCAAAAGAATTAGGATCATAGCAAGAATTTTGCTCATGATAATAGTCTTCATTCATCGGTTGACATTGAAAAGTCTCATGAGGACCCCCACAATCTTCACAACAAAGATATTGTTGTTGAAAATCATGAAAATCTTGCGGGAAATTAAAGTCTTGATTGTAACACGGTTCCGAATAGATAAACGGAACTTGAGGTGTACAATAGTGACCATAACAAGCATCGTTCCTGCAAAATTCACAAGAATTCAAAGAAGGTTGTGGAGGGTGGTTGAAAACGTTAGGAGAATCATTAACAGAATTAGGTTTGGAATCATAAGTAAATGAATTCTCTTCTCCAGAATTGTATGTCGGATGAACACTTGGCAAAGTCTGTGGGAGCTCATTAATGGTTTGATTGCATTGTTCTGGATTAGAAATAATCGAAGCTTTTGGTGGATAATTATAATCAATATGAACACCGTTCCCACAAGACTTACAAGTACATCATTGACAAAAGATATCATCTAACGAATCACCACACTTGTAACAACAATTGTGATTACTTTGTAGAGAACTTTGCGAAGAATTTACATCGGGGTCTTGATTGAAGACGAATGGCTCTTGAGGTGTACTAACAATGTTGGTGTTGTGATTGGATGACTTGGAGGTGTTTAGAATTTTGTTTTCATCATGAATTGTATACCAACCTTCATTCAAACACTTTCGTACAAAAGTACAAGATTGACAATTTAGACCATTAATCGGGTTTCCACAAGTTGCACAATTCTGAGGAGGTTTAGGAACAAGAATCCTGAGGGAGTGTTGAGATGTAGTCGGGTGTTTTTAGGAACAAGAATTTGTCTTCATGACCCCCTTTAGAACTAACAATAGTCTGTAGTGTCTAAAGCTCCACAAGACGAGCATTCTTTATATCGCCATATTAACTAAAGGATTTCGATAATCCAATAGTCGAATGAACGCCATAAGATTAAACAATATAGAAGTTAAGAAATGAATATTAAATGGATTAAGAACATAAAGAAGATTATTTTTGGTTTTTTAGGTTTTTTTTAAACAATTATTTTGTTAAAGGAAAAATAAAATAATTAGATAAAACGGACCTACTTTAACCAATTAATCAACAAGCTTCACGGTTATTAGCTCGTTAAAAGAAATAACGCACAAGGAGGGAAGGAGCCGAGGAAAAGACGCGATGCTATTAAAAACCTTCTCCTTTCGGGTCGTAGTTCCTCGGAACAACCCTCCTTATACCCTCTTGTAGTTTGTTAATCAATTAAAGGTGAGCCGTACAATCGCTAAGTGACACAACAAGGCAAGTTTTAATCTTTGCATTCGGCGAATTTATTATGATATTGCTTCAGTGGAAAGTATTCTTATTGATGATGAAACTGTTTTATCTTTATTTAGGACATATGTTTATATTTATTATTTATATAATATATATATATATATATATATATATATACATATATATATATATATATATATATATATATATATATATACTAATAAAAGAAAATGAAAAATATTTTTGTATTTTTATTTTTTTAATAAGTACGAAATTAAACTTTCCGGAGAAAGGATCTTCAAGCACTAAATCTTTAACTCAACTGTAGATCAGTACACTTCCCCGGCAGCAGGCGCCAATAAAACTGATTCGATATTAATTATAGTATTATATAATAAATATATAACGGTACATAAGACCAAATCAGTAATGTTGTTAGAGTATCGTTTGATAGGGACAAGTACTTTTAGGAAAAAATAATAGTCTATCTTCCGAGTGTCGTTTCCACGGTGAGGATGAATTAAAATTCTTGAGAATGTTTCGTTTGGTGCTTGAATGACAAATATTTTAGATTTGGTTTTAAACTATTTTTAAACTAAAAATTAAACTAACATTAATTCTAAAATTAAAAACTAAAAGATTAAACTAAACTGATTTAAAAGATATAAATGAAAATATACTTGCTAGTGACGTGAAATGTTCCTTAGTGCGGGCTTAGGTTTTAACGAATATTAAAGTCTAAAAAAAAAAGTTTCAAGAAATTAATTTTACACGTAAAGTTAATACCGCTTCTAAAAATAAATGACATGTATTTTTAAAATCGCATTAATGTAAATGCCGGTCTGTATGCTAAATTGGGAAAATTCTAATTAATGACTATTAATTTTTTTACCTTTTTTAAAAACGCACTTTTAAAATTCCAAAATACTAATCACTTAGCAATCACAAGTAATTTACTCGCTTTTGATAATGGAAATTCAATTTTACCAAATATGGCATTTAACGACAATAAATAAATTACCACTAAGCATGGGCAAAAATCAATTCGCCGAATATATTATGGACGATAAAAATAAAACTATTCTAATGTATTGAAAAAGATTAGAAAATAGAACCGAAATGAAGTACAGTAAATGATATAAAAACACCCGATCTTACAAAATGAATAAAAAAATAAGCTTATCACTTTTAGAAAAGGTTATACTTCACTAATTAGCAAATAAATGGTGTCAACTTTATCTTATATTTATTTCATAAAAAACCATAAAGATCAAAAAACTTCATCTATTTATCCACCTTATTAACGACCCCTTAAGCTCCAGCCTTAGTTGAAGAGGATGGATTTAGAAGAAATAAGATATTAAAAAAGGTTTTTCTTAAGGACAAATTTAGGCTTAATATAAGATGAGATGGGAAAAACTTTTTTAGAAAAATAAGCTATTTTGAAAAAAAAACTAATTTTTTGGGTAATATAAAATAAATTTAAAAAATCTAGATTGTTAAAAAATATCCGTTATAAAAAAAAATAAAATATATAAAATCATATTAATAAAAAATACTTTCGAAATAAATAATCTTAGATTATAAGTAAAAAGCTATCAAGGCTTTTTTCGTAGAAAGATGGTAGAAAATATAAAGAGCTTTATTAATAAGCCACTTCTTTAATAAGCTACAAATACCCTTCGATAACTTTAGCCCGAGCTTAATAACTATAAGAAAATAAAATACTAGTTTTAAAGTTTAGAACCTTTATGACTACATAAGCCTAAATAAATAAATAAGGCCTCTCGTAGATAAAGGTTTATTTTTTGTAAAGGTGCTCACAAGGACCTTAGTGGAATTATTGTAGATTGTTTCGTAGGAGACTCATGACACCCTTTGTTTTAGCTCTTTTTTGCATTCGAATCGAGCTATATCAAACAATACTAAGTATTTTTGAAAACAGTAAAGTTTAAATAAAGGACAAGAAAAGAGAAAAAGATGTGATAAGCAAAATATGCTATTTTAGTATTCTATTCTAAAGAACAATAAGCTTAAAAGATTGAAAAAACTTTTTTAGATCTAAATCTTCATCTGAAACTAAGGTGGTTTCAATCATGGTGGTATACTTGGAGCGGGTATATATATTTAAAGATTTAGATCTCAGGGAGAGAAACAAAGGGAAAAAATTAGCTGAATATTAAATAAAAGCAACTAACTTTATGCTAGAAAATATAGCCTAAAAAAATATTATTTAAGATCTATTATTTTAGAATCTTAAGCCACCCGAAACTAATAGGTGTTCTAATCAAAGTAGTAAACTCGCGATCGGAATATGATTAAGGATTTAGATCTATATAAAGGGGTTAAAAATTATGCTTGAATAAAAATCTAGCAATCAAAAATAAGCTAACAATAAGTCACTCGAAGGCTCTAAATCGAAAAAAAAAATATTAAAAATAAGCATAGGTCTAAAATAAGCTATGAAAGTGCTTATTAGGAATATAAGTTAAGAGATAGGATCCAAAATTAAGCTATAAGATGAGCTTATTTGGAAATAGCTAAAAAAATGAAATAAGAAAAAGACAGTAGAATTATGCTCTAATATTAATGCTAAAGAAAACACCTAACAAGTTGAAATAACCTTCTTATTTCATTTAATAAGCAAAAATCTTGATTACAATAAGCTAAAATTAGCAACAAAAAGCTTTTACAATAAGCAAACTAATAAGCTAAAACGACATAAAAATAAGCTATACTACTCCTACACTACTATGAAATATAAACAAAAAAAAACTAACAACTAACACCCTTCAATGAAGTTGTTGCGTTCCAATATATAGCCCAAAGTGGGCTTGGGGGCATTTTTGTCTTTTTAGGTACTCGAGATGCGTCTTAGTGTAAAAGTTGGGAGTATTTTCGTCATTTCGTCCCAACGCGTTATTAATACGCCAATGATTATACCTCGTAACCACCAGCTGGATCCACCAATGAGAGGCTGCCACGTGTGCTTCTGGATCATTCCTCGTACACCTGCACAGTACCTCGTACTCCAATCATTAGAATGTCGCGTGTCACCACCTGAGTGGTGCCACGTGGTGTAATTACTCTTCCGGCATCGTCACCGGACCACCATCGGACCACCGGTCAATGGCGGTGGTCAACGGTGGCAGCGACGGTCAATGGCGACGGTCAACGACGGTCAACGCAGCCGGACCACCGGTCAACCACCCCCGGTCAATGGTGGTTGACCTCTAGTCAACGGGCGGGGTCAGGCCGGGTCATGGGCCGGGTCAGGTCGGGTCTGTATCGGGTCGTGGGTCGGGTCAGGTCGGGTCTGGATCGGGTCGGGTCTAGGTCCGCCACGTGGCAGCTGACGTGGCATGGAGGGGATAAACCCTCCTGCGTTTCAAACTTGGGACCTCCCGGGTGAAATCTCAAAGCAAGCCACAAGACCAACTGCGCTAGGCAGTGGTCTTGTTATATATATGCATTATTA